>JAANSQ010001380.1:0-15418 GCA_036850885.1 Lepidocyrtinus dapeste
AAGTGCCTTTCACATTTTCTTAATGTTAGTTTTAAAATGCTGTATAAAACTTAAATAGTTTATTTACACTATTATAAAGACATAAGAATATGGTTAGGATGAGAGTAAAAGTTAGCCAATATGTTTTAGATGATGCAATATACGGTGCTCAAGTAAATTAATCATTTATCTGGGGCAATGTGATATTCATGTCACTTGGTTAGCGAAATAATCAGTAATACATAAAATTGTATGGGGAATGAGTCAGCGACTCGTACTTTATTAATATGAATAACTAATTAAATGTGCAGTGTTGACTTTGAACAATAATGATCGCTGGTGCAGAAAACCATACGATGTAAAACAAACGACCACAGTTACCTTAAGCGTTTTCTATGGTAGAAATAGGCTAGGACGGCCATTCTCTTTCAGGATGTTTTTGGGTAGGTGCATCCGTGCATCGTCCATCATATAAACGAGTGATATGTCAATAACTCTTTCCTATTTTTTGTTGATGGACTCAATCAATTTGTTTTTATGGCGACGGAATTAGGATGAAAACAATGGAGAGGAAGATTTAGGTCATGTTGTAGTCAATAGTTGGACATCCTGCTGAAGAAGTTATCTTGCTTGATAAAAGCTGCTCTTTTGTAAAGTTTCAATATTTTAAATTAGTGAAACATAAAATAAACAAAATGCTTTTTAACACTAGCCATGTATACACATCGTATGAAGAATACATGATTGATAACACACGCTAGATGAACTACATAGATTCGTTTTACAAAATGACTTATATTTACAGATTAATCGATGCTTTCAAACCATCTCAAAGTTCAATCAATTTAGGTAATGGTCAAACGAGAAATAAAAAAAAAACAATGTTTAACGAATTCTAATCTCTTCACTCTTTTTAATGGAGAAAATAAAAATTTATTAATGAATAATTAAAGACCTTATAGGGCTTATATTATTTTTTCATTAAAAGTCTCCATTCTGTTCAATGTGAGAAATATTATTTCACATGCGACCTCAGGTTCCTCAAAAATTTTGAACCGACCCGAGTCTAAAATCGAATCCAAAATTTTTCCCGATGAATTATTTATATTTGCATGAAACATTTATATTTTTCAGTAACTGAACTGTAAAAGTAAGAAGTGTTAATCTGTTATCTAAATTTCAATTTGAATTGAATCTAAAAATTTTGTAATTATGAAGGGTGTAATGCACTGGTTGGTTTTGTAAGGCGAAAGGGAAGTTGCAAGTGAAAAATGTCTGTCCTATTGTATCCAAACAAATCATCATGAGATCTTTGAAATGCATGTGATGTTATATGACTACGGTAAGGCATACACAGTTTCATTGTTTCAGGTGTACTACTTGCGGCATTACGCAACGCGTGAAAGTAGAACTAGGTGGACATTATGAAATCCAACTACGCTTTAAGTTTAAGCAAAGCAACAAATATATTTTAATGAAATCGACTTGTCAATTTTACTCAAATACAAGTTCCGCCTCCAATCACAAATTAACTAAATTGACAAGAAAAATGCTGAAAATCAGAAAATGTAAGTCATTCCTTCTGCCCTATCATTTCATAGGGTTTTCATTTTCACATTCAATGATTCAATAGCCTTGCACCCTAGTGGCTCCTTTTACATCCGCTGTAGAGGAAGGTCCACTGCTACAACACCCCTTCTTTTTTACATTATCATTGGATCGGTCTGATAATTGTAGGGAATTTCTCAATTCGGCATCTTCAATTTGACTCATTTCCCTGAAACAAAAAAAATCATTCACTTAACAAAGGACAATCATAATATCATGTAACTTCTGGTATTCATCTTGACGTAGTCTCCTTTGCCCTCTTGTTTTGTAATTTCGAAAACCCATGAAAAAGAACAGTAATAGAAAACCCCACATCGTTCACTCCTTCAGATAGAAATACGGACCACAGCAACCTCAAAAATCGAAAGAATTTTCCTTTCGATCAGTACTGTTTATGAGTAACATACATTTTACTCATGAAAGCCGGACTCAGGCAAAACTACTCCTCATTCATTAATTTGGAGCAGCTCACAGCAAGAGATTCCCTCAAAGAAGTGTATTTTAAACGAATAGAGGTAACACAATTGAGCCAAACATAAAATCAATTTTCTGACGTTGTCATAACCATCATTGCGAGTTTGAAATCAGTACTGTTTATGAGTAACATACATTTTACTCATGAAAGGCGGACTCAGGCAAAACTACTCCGATTCATTAATTTGGAGCAGCTCACAGCATGAGATTCCCTCAAAGAAGTGTATTTTAAACGAATAGAGGTAACACAATTGAACCAAACATAAAATCAATTTTCTGACGTTGTCATAACCATCATTGCGAGTTTGAGGAGTGAGTTGCATTCGGGGTAAACAATTTCAATACACGAACCCTAATCAGTTTCTATATTGACGTCTAGACAAGTATAACAAAAAGTATTTTCATGTTAGCCACAGTGAATCCCTCTTTGTCCATCATTTTTATGTGTCATCACGGAATGTCTAAATGTGTAACTGTAAATTTCCCTGTATGCACAGACTTGCATTTTTTTTACTTACTTTGCTAGCATCATTACAGCNTTTTTTTACTTACTTTGCTAGCATCATTACAGCTTCGAAAACATTACGTCCGGTTTTTGGCGATGTTTCCATAAAAATCGCTCCACATTGACTGGCCAATTTTTCTCCTTCTTTTTGGCTCACAAAATGATATGAGGATTGTCGACATTTGCCCTCCCTGAGGTCAACTTTATTGCCAGATAGTACGATTGGAACTCTTCTGCCAGCACCTTCCTGAAACAACATGAACATGATAAGTATGGAAACCTTTTTTACTAAATTTTAAATTGAATGTATTTTTTGCACATCACAGTGACATAGAAAGCTATTAAGCGTTAAATTAACAAAGTCTAAATTTCATAAGCCTGAATAAATTAAAAACTGAAAATCCTGTGGAACATAGGTTACAGGTATAATGAATTACGTACGGAATAAAAAAAATGTTTTCCTCGCATCTTTTCCTCATTTTATGGTGATTATTGATAACGGTAAACAAAATGACAACACGCATTTCCTTTTTTGCATTACCTCAACGTTATGAATCCAGTTTCGGATGTTTGTGAACGTTCTTTCGTTACTCACGTCATACATGAGAATGACCCCGTCTGCCCGGCGAAAATATGATTTGGTTAGTGACCGGAATCGTTCCTGACCTGCTGTATCCCATAACTGAAGCGCCACAAATTTCCCATCCACTTCGATTGTCTTCACGCGAAAATCCACGCCTCGGAAAGCATAAAAAATAATTTAAGCTTAGTTCGTTGAACATGTGTAAACTTATGATTAGCTAGTTTTAGTTCATTTTTTACTATTTTACATGAATTCTATCGCAGGCAGTAACTGTACGAGGTTTTTTTTATTCATCGTTCAGCCTTCATTCATAGCATTTCTTTCATAAAATGTATGATTAACTTTTTTTATTCGGAGGTCTATGTTCCCAGTCGTAATAAAAAATGATACAAACGGAAATGACAAAAAAAGCGAACCGTTACACTCGCATGAGTGAGCCGAGCGAGAGGACATATTTTTTCCATCCGAGAATTATAATCCATTTACTCATCAAAATCATGGAAAGAATTGTACGGAATTAATTAGCTAGGTCAATGGCAATGAAATCTATAATAAATAACACCGGAAGATTTAAAAATATTTTTTTCTACTTAAATAGCAACTGCAAGAACTACACGTTCCTGAAATCAACCCTTCATCTAAATGTTTCCTTAATTTATAAACCTTTTGTTTCGACAGTTGCTAAATTTAGGTAGAGTTTTTCATACTTTGACTGAAAACTAAGATATTCCGATCATTGGAAACCCTACCCAACGATTTGTTTATTGTTAAGATTTTTTACTCACCGATTGTGGAGCTCAAATTAGGTGTAAAATGTCCGTGACAAATGCGCTCGATAAAAGTGGTTTTGCCTACTGCCGCATCACCGGCTAAAATAACCTTAAAGGTTCGTTGAGGGTAACAGGGTGAAGTGATATCTGTTAATGGATCCAGTCCCTCGGAAGAGTTATCAGAAGCCTTCCGTTTTGTATGTTGAGCACCCATTTGCTCATAAATGTCATCAACATCACTCAACTCAAAGCTTTTATAGGTATTTTCTGATGTGTTATTTTGCCAATCTTCAAAGGAATTTGAATATACTCTGGGATCACTTCTTTTGATTATTTCAGTCCCACACATGGATCTAATTGTTCCATCCGAAGGTTCTCTTTGCAATAAAGTGATACCATCACCACTTTCAATCGGAAGATCCAGTTGAGGAGGAGGACGTACTTGCTGGTTTCGTGTTTGCTGCTGAACCGTAAAGTTGCTTTGAATTGCTGGCGGGCACGCCCAAATTCCAGAGGGTAGAGGGCTTCCATCAGTTTCTGCTCGGATTTCGTCAAGAAGGGTGCCTCTTCCGCTGTCTAACGTAAGAAAAGAAAGTAAATAAGCAACATAATATTTGAGAACTCCATCCATCATCTAACTGAAGATAAGCCAACGATATTATATCTACTAACCTCTATCCGTCTCCTGAAAGATAGGTGGTGTTGCACACGAAAACCGTGGGTCTGACATGGATTGTTTCACCAAACTGGTTGAAGTATCTGACAATGTGTCAATAAGAGCCAAGGAATTTGGACAAGAGTTGCTGTTAGCTTGTGTAACTCCTTCGTTCTGAGTTGATGAAGATGATGATGGCGATGTAAAGGCTGATGCAATAGGTGCTCTGGTCGTTAGACAATCATTCGCATCCGACAATACACGATTTGCTTCACTGTACGGAAAAAATCCCCGACTGTTTAGAAGTATAAACAGGAATCTAATTGTTATCGAGACAATTACCTACCTCAACACAACTAGGTGATTCTGCATCAGATCAACTTGGCTTTTGTATTCGGATGCAGCCTGTTTTTCCCTTGAAGAATATTTAAACAATTTTGTAAATTTGAGTGTAAAAGTAGTTTTCCTCAAAAAAGCCAGTGCAATCTAACTCACGTATGAAGAGCATTGAATAGATCCAAATAGTCATTTCGTTTCTGAGTTAGTTGTGTTTGTAGCAACGTGGCCTTCATTTGCGCTTCTACTAAGGCTGACTTTAAATTTCGATTTTCGCTTTCTGCTTCATGCAACTTGAATTGATCTTCTGGAGCCTTCGTGCGTTTTTCCCGACCTTCCTCTTCTGCAAGCCATTCCTCAACCTGGAATTCATGATTCATGTTTTTACATCCGAAACTTCATTTCCATTTTCCTATTTCCATTGCATGGGGTAATGTGAGAATTACAAAATCTAGTTGTAGAGAGAGGTTTTATCTTGTACACTTACAATTACAATAAAAGTAATTATATAGCAAACATTTTTATGTTATTTCAAGCTATTTTAGCCGCTCATTTTTAACTAAATATGTTTAATCTATTTTGGTTATTGCAACAAAGACTTCTTCATCAAATTGTCATGAGGTTAAATAACGAAGCATTGGATAATTTGTTGAATAGTATTAACCATATTCTGGTTGTTACCTTTTCAAACGTCCTAATTTGCGAAGCGAGGTCAGCCAATTGGCTTTCAATCTCGGTCGAAATCTTCTTCCTCTCTGCATCCATTTGACGCTGAGCCTCTTCTCTTGCTTCAGCTTTCGCTTTCGCTTCTGCTTTAGCCAACTGTTGATCCAACTCTTCACCCAACGCGACAAGTTGAGCGGCGTGCACTTCACGTTCTCTAGGGGAAAATTAGGGTATTTCAATAACAATTCATTGGCTTTCATTTGCATGTAGCACAAAAGTGCAGTTGTGCAGTGTAAAGCAAATTTTAATATTTTTTTTGCGAAATTTTTATACTTTAAGAAAGACGTCTCCAACGTTTTGTACTCCTCATGGAGATGCTGAACGTCCAAGATAAGGTTAGTCATAGCCTTCTCCAAAGTCGAGGATAAGTCCTTTCCCTTTTCTTGTTGCATTTCTTCAGCAATTTCGTACAAATGCTCCTTGCTAAATATTTAAATTTTTAATGCGCGTGGAATTAATACTTGTAATTAATGTTTTTATTATATTTAACTTTTTTTCTGGACCTGTCTGAAATGAAAGATTGGACGTTGGACGGTCCAACATTATTTATGAAATGTTTCCAAGCTGTGCGAGCTGACGCATGACGTTTCTCCATCTCCATTAACTGTTGGTTGCTTGACTTTGGGTCAGTAACACAGCTAATTTGCAAAGATCCTCTTCTCGATCCTGGTGTTAAAAAGTCGCGAAAGCCGTAAGAAAAATCCTCGAAATCTATATAGCCATCTCCATCGTGATCGAGATCAATGAAGATGGCATCTGAGTCGGACGAAATGATGCCAAAATTATTACATAATTCACGAAACTCTTCAGGTCCTATTACCCCCCTCCCTTTTGTATCGCACTCTTTAAACAACTCATCCAACCGATGGCTTTGGATTTCTATAGATGATCGGGAAGAAAGTCCAGGGAATGACGGTGACGTTTTTTGGGAGGTTTTGTCCCCCTCGTACATTGTTTCCATAGCCATTTTAGCCTTAAAAATCCAATAACTCCGCTTACACTATTTCCAGCAAAATCATTTAAAAATTGAAGGTCAATTAGAACTCCTTGGATTTTAATATCACGCTTAGCCAGCACTTTTAGTCTTAACCTGTTACACTACATATTAAAATCCTCAACATGTAGATAATATTCACGTTGTTTTGGCACATTCACTCCAACTGATGATGTTAACGTATGGCAGAATGCAGGATGAACTACAAATTGAAACTGGATTAATGTTCTTTTCTGCTCCAAAAAAGCAGAATGGTTCGGCGACAGACTTAATATGATTTCAGTTCATGTTCACGCACGAAAATAATGTGCATTATGTCATGTCATCATTGTTGCTCAATGCCTTACATCATATCGTACCTTAATCATGAGCATCCCGATGCATTAATGTGGAGATGTGGAGCAACCTCATCAATAAAAACAGTCATAGAGTCAGAGCCATTTGCGATCCATGACTCAAACATACTTTCCGTGACTACAACTACAGTTATATTTTACAAAATGGCTTAATTGTCATAATTCAATTTAAAAGAAATAAATTGCCTCGATGATCAAACAGGCTACCAATGCACATCCTATTATTATTATTGATTCTTTTACCACTGTTTATTTTCTCGCAGGTGTGAGGGGCTACGTACCTAGTAAAAATAATGAAGCTATGTTCAGTCATAGTCATGATTTACCATGAAGAATGAAAATTTCGTTTTAACTCTGCAAAAAACTGCTTCTGTCAATCATTAAAACAAATTATGATTTATTGTTCAAGTACATTCGTCAAGCAAACAGAACCAAACGAAAATTTATTTGTCATAATCTATAAACTGCTACATTAATCTTGGTCGCTAAATATTTTTTTTTTTTGAATTTTTATCATGGAAAATCTTTCAAAATGAACTAAACATTAGGAAAAAAACCAGCTTTAGTAAAGCGTAGAGTACATGAATTTCTACCACCAATCGACCAATCGATTCAAAGACCTTAAATACATGCTCAAGTTAAAAGACAACGAATTCGATTTGACGTAGTCAGGTTAGATTTTCAAGGTCTGCTTATTTTTAGTCTTAACACTATATATTAGTCGTGCATTTTTACTATTGTTAGTGTTCATATTGCATAATTTTCAATCATTTATAAGTATTTTCTGTGTAAAAATTTCATTTACTCGAAAATAGTAGCTTTTTATTCACTCTTCATTTTATTAGGGATTATTTAAGTTGATGAATTCCACGTTCACAAGAGGAAACTCGCCAGACTACAGTAAAGAAGATTGATCAAAGCACTAGATCAGTTTTAACTTTGCGTATATACAAAATTTTTTTTTGTAAAGTCATTTACCTGTCCGTTGACCTCTCCTCGTCCCATACCCGCCTTCATGCTTCGCCCTGTTACTTTAATAATGTCATCAACTCTCAAAGGCAAGTCTCTAGTATATGGACTAGGTTCACGACTCTTTACAACCCGGGCATATCTCGGTGAATGCTAATAATTTCATAAATAATTCAAATATATTCCCTATCTGTCCAAAAAAAATTTTACCTCTTGTAAATGTTTAGAATAAAATATAAGCTCACATTCCCATCAAAGTCAGTCCTGGAAGACATGGACATGTCTGGCGGAGCAGATTTTCTCATGGCATTAAAATGTAAAGAACTGTGACCTGTTGGGATCTCCGATTTTATGAATCCTCTGGTTTCACTTCCCTAATCAAAAAGAAAATTGCTATTAATTATCAGTCTATGTATTTTAAACTATTTTTTAAATTCACAAACCTCTCTCGATGTCCTACGCAAGATGACTTGTTCAGTGGACACTGGACGTTTTAATCCCGCTGTGGTAAAAATATTCCGTTTGTAAAATGAAAGAAGTGAAGTGATGCTTTGGAATGGACAATCCTCCCGAATGTAATATGAATCTTTTTTGGCAACAATCGGATACTGATTAACAACGTCCTTATCTTTATCTTTTTCCCTTTAAGGTTATTGAATAATCAAGTCGAGTATTCATGATTTAATCATCATTTAGCAGTTTAAATACACTATACATATTTATAGACTCACTTTATGCATAAAACGTATCCTCCACCACGAGAAGAATCTCTGATTAGGAAGACACCCTCTTCCTCGTGCATAAGTATTGCACTCGCATCGTCAAAATTTATTCCTTGGAAGTATAACCTGTGAAGAAATAATTATAATTAATCCCTTTAATTATAAAGATGAGTTGAGGCCAACATAGGTTTTTTTCCTGGAGGTTTCTATGTTCCTAACCTTTCAAAATCCGTCTCATCAAATCCCATGATAGTCAATAAAGTAAAAATGTGACAGAACTTTAAACTTATGAGGAGACTCTTGTAAAATCTTGTTGTGAGAATGACTGAAGTCCACTTGGAACTAAGACTCGCTATCCTTAGACTTGTTTAATTGTTCTACGTAACAGTATTATTATGATGACAATGTGTAAAGCTTTACGTCATGATAATCGTTAACCAAATTATAGACCGTGAAATAATATCTTAATTTGTTAGGCTTTTCTTAGATTTGCTAATGAGGTTATGAAAGATTTGACGCGAGAGACGTACAAACTCATAGAAGTTTTGGAACATTTCAGAATAAAATATCTTACCATTATATGTTTTTCTCAATTAGATAAATTTAACAGAATAATAGGCTTGCATGAGATATATATAAGTACATTAGTAAGCATGTATGCAAAATGAGCACGTAATATTTTCCTCATTTCATCACTTTATAGACTGGATGAAGGGTATTGGTAGACCTGAATAAAGAGAGTGGAAACCACGTTTACCACACAAGAACCCACAGAACGTCACAAGAAGAGACTGTTTTAGTAGTGAATTCATTCGTTTCGATTTATTTTGTCAATCATTATGTTACATTCAGTATGCTCCTGCTTACAATCCTCTTTATCGTTTTGTATTGAATTGAAATGCTTGATTTGTGATATGGCGTACTAAAAATGAATGAAGAAAAATGAGCCAAAATTTGCAGCGTGAGTTTTGACAAAAACAAGACTGCAACGGAAGCCAGTCAAACAAACAATACGAAGTTGAGTTTATCATTAAGCATTAAGATTAGGACAATTACGTCTCCAGAAACCGACCATTATGATATTTAAGTAGTAAATAAAGTCAACCTTCAAGTTGGCAACTAAAAGAATTATGACCATTCCTTTTCTCATGATTCAGAATTTGTACCGAAGTCTGGTAAAACTTTAAAGACTTCATAAATTTATTCTTCAAGATAGCTCCTCGTCTATAGATAAGCAGAGATTGAGTCCAAGCAGTACGTTTCCTGGTCATGCATCCTTAATTTTCCTCCAATACTTAGTCATGTCAAATTACGCAGGAAGTTTATAACAAACATTTTCATAATGCCCCACCGGCTTTTTCCGATAAACAACTAACAAGGTAACCTAGGGATCGGTTTCACCGGAAGCGCTGTTTAAAAAAATGTTTTGCGATAGTGGGATTGAGCACAGTCTATACTACTTATGATTTTCTGCATATGGCTCTGTGAGCTTATTTTTAGCTGATAACCCTCCAGATTCATAATATGTTTTTTGATAATGGGGGTTTTACATTTTATTGTATGGGCTTAGCTTTCACGTTTAATGAATTTTAAATTGATGTTAATGATTATTTGGTAGTAAAACCAGCTTTGAAAACAATTTTTACGCAGTAAAATTGCACTCAGGTAAGCATTCAATGAACGCTTTAAAATACTTTGCTTCTCCCCCAATTCTATGAATGAACACTTTGAATTTTAATTAAATTGTTTTCAAAGCTTACTTTACTTCCAAATAATCATTAACATCAATTTAAAATTTAATAAACGTAAAAGCTAAGCCATACAATAAAATATAAAAACGCCATGATCAAAAAACATTCTATGAATCTGGAGGGTTATATCAGCCAAAGATAAGCTCATAGAGCCACATGCAGAAATTCATAAGTAGTGTAGACTATGCTGATTCACACTAACGCAATTAAAAAAAAACACGTTTCCGGTGAAACTGATCTCTAGTCTTCCTTGTAAGGGATACTGAATTACAAATCCTCTTTATTAACTTCTTCCAAAAATCTCGCATAAAACTTGATTATTTTTTTCATCCAATGGCTGGCGACCGCGACCAAGGGAGTGATCATTTAGTAATGATTGTAATGAATCAATCGATTGTAATGAGTGATGAATCTTATTATGAAAATCAAGTTCCAAAAGCAAAGTTTCCTTACCGGAAAAACATTTATTTTCTAAACGCGTTAAAAAATAAACACTAGAGCACAAATGTGTATTTCCTTCCCTCCAAAAGAATGCTTCAGTATTGCTACATACTTAGAGACTTACGCCTTACGTATGTATTATGCAGTTTTCAATTAAAAATAAAAATGTACTTATAAAATCCATCAAACAATATGATTCGCATTTATATAGCTACGAAATTATCTAAAGATATCCAGTTCACATCTCCATGTTCTATGAAACACCACCGCACAGATAAAAAATCACTGAGGTTACATTTTACGCAACTTCACTTCTTACCGACAATAAATATTTAGGTATATTTGAAATTCAGTTTTTCCCTTAAAAAGCAAAACTATTAAATAGTACATTCATAACATGGTGATGACTAGCCTTTCAATACACCAATTCTATTTATTTACTCTACAAAATTTCCTCTCTGACATTTACAAACTGATTGCAAAACTGCAAATTGTAAATCGCATAGCGACTTTCAGGGTTAACCTTTTGAACAAGAATTTAAAATCCGTCTATTTTTATAAAGACGCATATTGCACAATTTCAGTTTAAAAACTTTTGAACACGACGCTTCAAAAAAAGGAAAATATAAGAGGGCAAAAATAATATCCTAAATACATCAATTTTTTTTCGATTAAACCTTCAAAACCTACTTAATTAAAATGAAATATAATAGCCGTGTACAACATTAAGCTACCATTTTTCTGCAGTCTGATCCAACCTGCAACAAAACAAATTTTTAAAAATTTAAAAACCGCGCTTTTCTTCGTTTTGAGCATAAAATTACCAGTTACATTCTCTCCCTGTCTACTTCACAAATCTCTAAGTGGAATAGGTTTGTACACATTTAAAAAATCATCTCAAAATTACAGTAAACTCTTAGAGTGGCTGACTGTTTTCAAGAAAGGTACTTAATTCTGTCACGTCATGTACCTTCAAGTTATACAGGTAGATTAATACATACGTACACGTACTAAATGTGTGCAAAGGTAAGTAGAGACTAAGCAAATGATCATCATTACGACCGGAGGATCAACTAAACTGTAAAAACTGGTATCAATTTAAGTATACCGGAGAAACTATACTTGTCTTGTTAACTCTAATGAGGTCGTAATCTTACATTTGACAGGATATGGTTTGGCTAAAAAGGTTTTTACACATTCCTCAACTTGATTCTAATTACCTTCAATTGGTACTAAAATTTTAAGTAGTACATTCGCTGCATTAAACGTAATGTCTTGGGATACCAGGAACTAGGAATAACTTACCGATTTGAGAGGACCAACTTTCATTTTGTTCAGCTTATTTGCTAAAATTTAAAAAAAAACCCAAACTTGGATTTGAGTTACAAACAAATTTTCTTCACATTTTTATAGTACAAGACAGATCTTAAATTACAAAATTGTAGTTTATAGTAGTAGCATACGTTTGACTAAAACAGTTCGAATTGGCATTGTATGGCAAACAGTTCTATCATATAAATTCTTAGCGGGGTAAACGCACGGTCCGAGCTCAGTCCGGCACTTCAATTGTAGGATTTGAGTTAGTTGTAGACGTCACAGGGTCATAATCGATCAACTCCACGTGGGTGAATGGAAAATGTCCTTTCTGAAATTTTTAAGTGTTATCTCTTGTTAGATCGGAGTGAAATCAATATTATCCTTGCTTACTTAGAAATTGTGCCTCATACCCTGCCTCCTTTTCCTCCTTCCAGTACTAACTCCCCTTCCCACTGTCCACTAATATTGATTTTTGTTACACGAATTATATCGCCAAGTTGAAGCTTTAATGCTGTGTCGTCATAGGCGTTGGGAACACGAGCTTGTTTCACTCTGGCGTATGTGTCCTTATTAGGCTGACAAATATAAAATGAGTGGCAAGTGAGCTGACTTTGTACTAAAATGATGGATGAATTGACTAGAGGGTAAAATAATTTAGTTTTACCTCCAGGCAAGTCTTTTTCGGTGTATGGCTATCAGAAGTTTGGGATGATGTTTCACTTGGTGGTTTGTTTGGTGCTGGTATGACATGATCATTTGTTTTTTCTTCAAACTGTAAAATTAAATTTTTAACATTTTAAGCTTATGTACGTATTTCAAAGTGACATTTCACACGTTTCTCATTCGTTTACTTCCAAATCAGTCTTACCGGCCTAATATAAGGGACAGGAATGGCACCTATGCGACCTAAACTATTTCTCGCAGTCCACCATTGCTCCTCATCCTTACTTAGAATGGTCAAGACTTCATTTTTCTTAAAGGGCAAGTCTTCTGGATCCTGTATAATTTGTATACATCAACAAATTACGATTTATATTTAGTCATGAGTTAAGAGCGCTTAGATCCTTTGGTAATATTTCGTTTTTAATGGAATTATAGTAAATATATGACTTACAGCACCGTCAAAATCGTGCTTAGCTATGACTTTCTCCAGCTTCCTCTTAGCAGGCCGAACTAAAGGGGTTGTATCCAAATAGTGTAACTGGTAGAATTTTAGGAGCGAAGGCAAGTCCGAGAAATGCCTATCTCCAATTTTATACTGCGTCCCATCATGCTCTTCATTGACTTTGTTGATTATGTAGTGGCAAACCTTGCAATCCTCTCTGTAAATTCCAGAGAATTATAGATTGAAATATGGATAGCTTACGCAACTTTCATTTCACAATGGAATTTGTGTAAATGCATACTTGACACAGAGAACGTAGTCACCAGGAATGGAGGATGAATCTCTGACGAGGAACACGCCGCCATCCCTCTCTGCCATTAATAAATCAGTTGCATCTTGACGTGAGATCGGGCCAAAGTACCAACTGATTCAAAGAAGTCAAATAATATTTTTTAATTTTATCTCTCGCAAAACTAATGTCACTTTCATATTCACCACAAGTTTACATTACCTTTGGCGATCGTACGGATCAAATGTTTTGGCCATACTTATTCTAATCTTTCGCTACTTTTGAAACAAGCAGCCTGCGTAGACACCTTTTTGATTCCAGTCCTTGATTTAAATACATTGGTTATCCCGATAAATCCTCTGAAAACCGAAAGAAAAACATTAAAAGATTAATTTACCAACAGCTTAATTCATATACGAAACCTGATTCAAATAACGTTCCGTGTACAAAGCTATCTCCTGTTCACTACAAAACGGACGAACAATTTACAACGAAGTTTAGGACAATATCAAAAGACTAAATAAAATATTTCTGCTCATTTTAACTAATAAGTTTGTACGAAGTTTGCTTGGCCTATACGAGGATTTTGAAATGACACATTAATTCAATTCGCCCAAAGCGCGTTAAACCCAAATGGTATAACAAAGTGTAAAATGGTTACATAACACGACGTTTTTTGCTTGCTGCTTTGTGCACATGGTGAGCTTTTTCCCACACTTGCGATAGCAAATTCGCACGTTTTCATTTTCAAACCAAATACCTTGATACCACAGAAGAAAAAGAAATGCACTAGTTTGTGCAAACTAGATACAAACCTGAATATCGTAGACTTCAATCCGGTTACAAAATACTATAAAATATTCACTACTTAACTGAGCCGGAGCCCATTAATTTGTGTAAGAATTGTTCAGCCATGATGTTCAAACTTTTCAATTGTCTGTCTTAGAAGCCTTGTAAAATCAACATTCCCTTCGTGCCTGGAATTATGTAAGTGTAGGAATAAAGGAAAGGTTTTCAAATGTTTTTATAGCATGTGCTACGTCAAATTCATGATGGAACATTCAATGCATGTCAAGAAAACGAAAACAAATAAACATTGAGAGTTGAACTGCACGGTAAGACAAGCTTCCCAATCGCTTCGTTAATCATTTCCTGTTTCCGGTCTAATATTCGTTACAGTAACAGCACTTTAGTTTTTTTAAGGCAAGCTGACTTGTCACAAAGTCCGTAAGGGATGTTGGATGCAAGGCAGAATTAACAGGAAAAGAATTAAATTCACATAGAATGGGCAATACTTTCCGTTGCCACCCATGATTTAAAATGTTTTTGATGATCGTTTTAGTCACAAACAATGCGATTTTAGCTCAACCTTTGTTTTCATATGACAGCAGATGAGAAAATTTATAGAATTTTCGTAGGTTACTTGATAAATGGTAGAAATTGCGGAAGTTTTCTAAAAACCTCAGATTGGCAACGTGACAAGCGAATCGCTATTGATAGCTAATCAAAGCAGTATTTTGATAAGTTAGCGAATGAAGTGAAACAGTTGATGCATAATTGGCGCAATAGACATAGTGTCACAAGTCAATGAAGCCAGGAAATCTACCAAATCCAGGATATATTTCCATACAGTTAACATTACCACGCTAAAAACAACTATACTGACTAGGTTAAAATTTACCAGTTGTAACGAGATCCTCTTTCAGTAAACAGAAAATCTGCTGCTTAGAACAACTGAAACAATTTATTGACAAGTCTTTTCTTTAATTTTGAGATTAAATTAATTTTAGAAACCTTGTCCCATATAAAAATTGCAGCATCGCAAAGATTTATATTCA
>JAANSQ010001381.1:0-15416 GCA_036850885.1 Lepidocyrtinus dapeste
CCCACTTGGACTTGTAGGAGGAGGCAAAGGAGCCTCATTCTCATTGTTCCCTGTGTACGTCCTTCCATTGCTGGAACATAGAAACACTGAAAGAATGTAAAATATCACACTCAAGTAAATCCCCTGCGAGGATCTCGATCTCATGTTCATAATTTCACTAAAACTATATTCCTTTTAAGTAACCGAGATCCTGGAAAACTGTCAAAGAAACCTACAAAAAATGTCAAAGACTACTAGAAATTGAGTATATTGCTTCTTGTTTAGCTCATTTCTTCAAGCAATCTCTTTAAGATGACACAAGATCGTCAGATGATACAAATGAAAGCTACTCGGGTTAAATAATCCTGATTTTCATTCATTTTGACTTTTCCACTTACTCATCCAGCCCGATTCACGGTAACGCACTTAATATTTAGTTGTGGTAATTGGCATCAGACCTTTGGCAATCACGATCAGGAATGGGAAATCACTAACTGAGCAGCACTCTTTGACCTTTAGCAAAAAAATATGTAGACAACATTCATGAGTGCTGCACGAGGAGTCAATTACTGATTACATTACAATTTCCAAGAAACTACGGGTCGATCTGCTTTACACCTTAATCATTAATGCTCGACCCAGACTAAAACTTTGACCTTAAAGATATTAAGAAGCTGAAAAGTTTGTGATGATGCAGTGTATACTGAAATGTTAAAATAATGATAAAATTAATATTAAATGTTTTGCTTTTTTACGGCATTGTTTATCGTTCATAAGAAGGATGCTGCGAGTTTATCAGTTTTTTAAAAAATCATAAAAATGCTTTGATTTCAGAGTCTACTTTGTAAATAGTTTTTCCATGAAATAAAATAAGATAAATTTAGCATTCTTCTTAATACCACTTACGAGTAAGTGGTATTTTTTTTGATTTTGTGTTATTTACGAAGAATTGAAATGGATAAAGTTTATGCAAAAATCAGCGAAATGTATTAAAAACTTATGGAAAGGCTTATATCGCTAATGAAAATAATGAATACTTCTGCCATCTGGAGGACTTGAAATGAACTTCTACAAACCGTCTTTATTTCGCCAAGAAGTTATTAGAAGAATGTATAGAGCTCACTTGCTTGCATTTCTTGAATATCTGCTTGACCCAAATTTTTTTTGATTTGGTGTTATTTACGAAGAATTGAGGATAAAGTTTATGCAAAAATCAGCGAAATGTATTAAAAACTTCAGATAAAAAACTCATGGAAATGCTTATTATACTGCTAAATGAAAATAATGAATACTCCTGCCATCTAGAGGACTTGAAATGAACTTGTACAAACCGTCTTTATTTCGCCAAGAAGTTATTAGAAGAATATCTAGAGCTCACTTGCTTGCATTTCTTGAATATCTGCTTGACCCAAACCGACCAAAGCAGATATTACTACAAGTCTCAATGAAGTATATTTATTAGCACAAAGATAAAAGGCACATTTAACTTTCCATATAAACTTTGCATGGAAGAAATAAGTGTTCATGCAGGATATAAGCACATGCCCGTAATGCTATTTTCCTTTTCATATGATCAGCAGGGTTTGAAATGAAATTGAGAGCAACTCCATTTAGCCATACTTCTTGATCTCCATTCCAGAGTCTTGTATCGGCTAAAGGGAAATTTAATCACTGATTAAGGTAAGTAGTTTTCCGTTAAAATCGTTCCTAAATAGGTAACTTATTTAGTCATTAGGTTTACATAAATTTTACAAAAGTGTATGGGATAGCTGGGATGGTAATTCCTAACGTTTATGGGGACTTCGCAAAGGACATTTGGGTGCTTAATTTTTATTAAAAATAAGCTTTATGAGGCTAATTGCACGACTGTAGTGATCCACGAATGGATTAAACGATTTAAGTGTCCAATGTAATTCAAGTTCGAGGTTTACTTTCGGTTTTTTGCTTGATATTATGTGAATTGTAAATTGTAAATTTAGTGTAGTATCGTTAATATTAAATGTGTTATCTGTACTATTTTCAGAGTCACTTATCTGAGTGTAAGGAAGTTGTGTTATGCCTCCAGCGGCAGCCATCAATATGGGTGACGAAATCAAACTTGAAACCACCCCATTCGATCCACGATTCCCTAACCAGAATCAAACCAAGTATAATTTTCTTAAGAACAGTCATAATTTTTTTAAAAGAATTTATTTAAAACCTTGGAGTTATTTAGGTAATTCTAATTCTGATCAAACAATTAATTGCTACATTTCTATTCAATACTAATTCTAGGCACTGCTACGTCAGTTTCTTGGACTATAAACGCTGCATTAAACTCCGTGGGGAAGATTATGCCCCATGTCAGTTCTTCAAGAAGGCTTACACCTCCTTATGTCCAAATGCTTGGGTGGAGAAGTGGGAGGATCAGCTTGAAAGAGGAACTTTCCCTGGAAAGATTTAGACTTCCTCTTTAGTCATTTAATATACAAAATACCTATGGGTTTTATTGTAATTTAATAAGTATGCTCTTTAGTTCCGTTCACTTTCGTTCAAAGAATGAGAGGGACAGTCCCGGCGGATGAGAAAATTTGAGTTTCAAACTAATTCGGTTGGACTCAGTCGGTTCATGTAAAAAAAGTAAGAAATAAACTAGTTGCGTGCTGGAAGATCATTCCAATTGAGAATGTAAACTTCCTCTTAGAATGAATAAAAAACTAGTATTCGAATTAATTATTTTCTTTAATGCAGTGGATTCTCCGATTATGAATTCCAATCTGAACACAGTTGAAAAAACGAATGATTGTAACATTTCAATGATCCAACCTCCAAGTGACAACAAAAATGATTAAGGGAAAAAAATTCATCGCGATGACGCTTCTAGACAAAAATGACACGGCATAGATCATTTCATTCATCATGTTATCAACGGTCGTCATCGTCAGTTAAAATATTCCATGTAACCATGGTATCATCATCATAATTTTTGTACTTTTATTACGTATCAGTGTGCCCCAACTACGAAAGAGTCTAAACAACTTCCCATGAAACAAAGCATGATATTTTGCACTAGATTGACGAGATCAATTTAATTCCAAGCAAAATCATTTCTTGAATTTATTGATGAAGCTGTAAAAGGGTTAAGAAGACGTCGTACCGGTTCGTCTCTTAAGTGCATAAATTATGTACAGAACTATACCAAACCAAAACTATCATCATGTGAGCAGCATAATCCTGCTTACATTCAGCAAGACTGTCTGACTGGGAATGCAAACCTGGTTCTAAACATCTGCACAAAATCTGTCATTCATTAGGAAAATTTAGTCTCTCCAATCTAAACTATAGTTGGATATAAAACTGACCAAGAACTATACCAAACCAAAACTATCATGTGAGCAGCATATTGCTGCTTACATTCAGCAAGACTGTCTGACTGGGAATGCAAACTGGTTCTAAAAACATCTGCACATAATCTGTCATTCATTAGGAAAATTTATAGTCTCTCCAATCTAAACTATAGTTGGATATAAAACTGACCTTGTACATCACGATACTGGAAAATGTGCTTATCTTGAGAGGATGGTATCAAGGCTTGAGGCTTATGGCTTATCATAGTTGTCAACGATATATTTTATCATATAGCAGCTCGAAGTTTTTTCAAGGAAGATAGTTGGGAAATACCATTAACTTTTAAATGTTTCAGTCTTTCCGATTGCTGAGTACAATCTGTGCGTCAAGTTTGAAATCGAAGAGCGCCACTGCATCATTGATTCCAAAGAGTAAACATTGTTTTAGCAATTTTTCAAGTCTTGGATAGAAACATGAGTTCTGCGGGGAAACTAAAAGTGTTCGTCAGTCGACCTGACATTCCTCAGGCAGCGATGAAGCTTCTTGAGCAAAAGTAAGCTGCTTTCGCGAATAATTTTGTGGTTTCATGGATTTTTAAGTAGCAAGCTGACTTGTTTTCCAGATATGAGCTGACAGTGTGGAATGAACCCAGACCGGTACCAAGAGACTTTCTCACTAAACAATGTTCCGGGCATTGATGGTCTCTTTTGTCTTATCACTGATAAAATAGACAAGGAACTTTTGGATGCTGCTGGAAGGAATCTTAAGGTGATTGGGACAATGTCCGTGGGCCATGACCATATTGATATGAACGAAGTGAAAGCGAGAGGAATTCGAGTAGGCTACACACCAAACGTACTGACGAATAAGGTGATTGGGACAATGTCCGTGGGTCATGACCATATTGATATGAATGAAGTGAAAGCGAGAGGGATTCGAGTAGGCTACACACCAAACGTACTGACTAATGCGACTGCCGAAACTACAATTCTTTGCTTATTGGCAGCGTCTAGGCGAATGTTCGAAGCGCGAGAAGAACTTCTAAAGTAAGGCTTAAAATTTAATTACTTTAAGATGAATCATTTAAATTTTGTTAGTTATTAAAATAGTGGTGGCTGGGCGAACTCTGCTTGGGGACCTGAATACCTATGCGGCCAAGAGTTAACTGACTCCACCGTTGGAATCTACGGAATGGGGCGAATCGGTCAGGCAGTGATGAAGAGGCTAAAAGCGTTCGATGTAGCTAGATTCCTCTACTCTGGAAGATCCAAGAAGGATGATATAAAAGACGCTGAATTTGTTGATTTCGATAATCTCTGTAAAGAATCCGACTTCATCGTGGTCACTTGTGCCTTGACTCCAGACACAAAAGAGATTTTTAATGAGAGGGCGTTCTCCATGATGAAGTCCAACTGTGTTTTTGTGAATACCAGTCGAGGAGGCACAGTAGATCAAGATGCATTGATTAAAGCGCTCAAGGGAAATCAAATATTTTCTGCGGGATTAGATGTGATGACGCCAGAGCCATTGCCGACTGATCATGAGCTAACAAAGCTGAAAAATGCTGGTACGTTAATGAAAACTGTATCTACTATTTTATTAATGCTGATTCATGAATATGATTAAGTTACATAACATTATTTTTTGCAGTTGTAGTACCTCACATAGGCTCTGCCACGTACAAGGCAAGGACGGATATGGCCGTAACCACTGCCAAAAACATTATTGCAGCTTTAGACGGCAACCCAATGCCAGCGAAGCTGTGTTGATGAGAATATATTTTCTTAAAAAGAATTTCCAATGAAACTTATTATCAAAGTACTTCAAGTACACTGCAGTTTGCCAATTAAATATTTTGGTGCTTGTCATTATCCTAGTGCCAAAGGCGTTTAGTCTTTGATAATTTGTAATAAAAATTTTCTCGGATTAATAAATGGTAACAAACTTTTTCCATCGAAAATTAAAATAGGAATATAATATGTCAATTTATTTAATTGCACACTTCTAAAACAAATTAAAAAACCAATGAAAACCCATGATAAATTGAAAAGTAAAATTCAAAAAATGAAATGAATCAATGCAATTTCATGTGGCCAGACGCCAGATCAGAATCAGACAGAAGAACTGAAGCCTTCGATTTTGCTATTCGCTTACTTTTCTTCCGATATTTGGGGAAAATGCTAAGGAATCAACCACTGAGATTTTGTGGCATATAGGAACTGAAGCCTTCGATTTTGCTATTCGCTTACTTTTCTTCCGATATTTGGGGCATCGTGAAAGTAAGAAATGTTCGCCGGGAAGCCACATGCTAGACTAAAAATATTGAAAACAACTTTGATAATGGAAAACAGATTTATTTACACGATTAAGGATTATGATTAAGTTGAAGTTCCTTTTTAATTATTTATAGGGTTCCTAGGTTATACACGATAATATCATTCTTTAAAGCGTTATATCAGCGATTTCAATACCAAAGGTAAGAATCTTTTAAAGAATGGAGCGCACTAAACAGATAACAAAAATAAGTCTTCATAGATTGATTAATCAGTGATAAAAATTGGGGTATAACTCTTTTTATGCAGCCTAGCAGTAACCCTGGGAGAGCCAGTGGATACATTAATTGCAATTCCCTAGCCCGTAATTATTGACTGGTGAAGATGAGTTCGTGGCTTACTAAAGGATTTAGAAGCCTACCGCTTCGTGTCAGAGTGGGAAGCGTCGTTGCGACCGTTCCTCAGCACAGGTAAGTCATTTTGAGTTGCGTTAAACGTTAAACCGTAGTTGGCCTATTCTTATTTCATCTTTTCTATCTGGAGTTTGCATTAAATATGTCAATATTTGTTAACTTTTCAGACATTTCAGTCCAGGCCCTGACACAAATCTTTTGCAAACGTCTCGCAAGTCGAAGATTTTAACTCCACACTTTAACTGTTCGGGTGTGATTCATGAAAGTCCTTGTCTAAGACTGGCTGGTACTTTTTAAATTTTTTTATCACATTTAATCGTTAAGTTTGAAGGTCATTCAAAAATGTCAGCCTCTTAAAACCAACTCTTCTATTTTTAAATTTTCAAGGTCTCCGTTATTACTCCAGCAATGAGAGTTCTGAGCAGAACACTTCATCCTCAAATATTGAAAACGAAACGACAACGGCTAAAGAGGAAGAAGCTGAAGCTACTAACACTGATGCAACAACGTCTGAAAGCTCAGATTCAGAAGCAACAACTCCTCCTTCCATTTCCATGTCTCAAACCGGAGAACAGCTCCCTTCTGAAGTGGAGGATTCTGAAAAGAAGTTTGACAAACTGTATAAAGTCGTTGAACTGGAAGTGCTCGCCTACGAACCCGCAGTACTAGACAGTTACCAGTGGTTCGTTATTACCGCAGCAAACCATTTAGGAATCAAAGTTGGCAGATGTTATAGCAACCTAAAACCGGATAAATTACGTTTCAAACTTTTGAAATCTGCTTTCGTCCATAAGAAGCATGTTGTTCACTATGAAGTCCGTACCCATCACAGATTTCTCACCTTCCACAAATTGACCTCCTCCACAGCGGACACCTTTCTTGAGTATATAGAACGCAACTTACCAGAAGGAGTTGGATTGAAAGTGACTAGGGTTGAGGCGAAACCAGTACCCGATTATGTTCAGACGCAGGCTCAATCTCAGGCCCAAGTCCAAGCTAATTAGCTTAACAATCTAAAAATAGTCGTGATTATAGTCTCAGAACATTTTCAAGAATAATTCATATTATATGCTAATCGTAAGTAATCCTTTTCGAATTTTTGTAAATATGCGTTATCACTTTGATTAGTGACATTTGATGTTCGGTTTGAAAATACTTGCCTCGTTAAGTAAATAATTAAACCCTAGTTACAAATCCGAAGAAAAAATTAACTTTTTAAGAATTATAAAATATTTTTTCCCTGCATGGTTTCATTTCCTGCTTTTTATCATGACACAGACAAAAGATAAGCCAGACCATCTATGGTCTGGCTATATTCATGAAAATATCTTTTAGGTGGGTTAAAAGAAATCGAAGGAAAGGTAAACAGGAAGTTTCTCAAATCGTGTCAATGTCAATGCCATACCCAAATAATTCCATTGCCTTACTTAACTCTACAAGTCCACACCTCCTGGCGAAGTCTTATTGTTACTCATTGTTAAACATTCCTTGATCTTGAACTTGACATCGTTTCACACCTGTGTAGTTGGGAATTCCAGGATGAAATCTTTACTCTCTTTTCATTTTATCCTTTTTAATGGATTTTTTGCTGGAAAGAACGACCCAAACAAGATGCAAGATTTGAGCCTAGAGCTAAGAAAAGAAAGGGATCACTTTTCTAAAGAATGGTATTTTTCGAAGGCCAAGGGGACAAAAGATTTATAATCTTTGTTGCTGATGTTCCTACATTCTTATCTTTTTAACCCGATACACTACTGGAGTTATAGTTTAAAAAAATATCTGCATTCTCCACCAAGCAACAATTGGGTACAATGAGGCAGGTGTGGTTTTCGAGACTTTTTTTCAAGGAGGAAACAGAGATTATGCAATACCTTTATTTAATCTGATACAACATATCATGAGAAATTCACTTTTTACATCATCTTTTTCGCCCCTAGGCGTTCTTTTCATTTTTGGAAATTCCTGGAGTTTACCAGTATCACAAAAACAAAATCTTTTCTCAGTCGACTTCTGATCGAGAAAGGGCTTAGGTCTCAAATAATTGTCTGTTCCATTGCTGGAATCATTGGTGATTTCAAATCTGTTTGGTCTACACTTCTTGGCTGGTTTAATTATCTCAAGTGCAGAAAATAAATTAAAAAGGAAGCCCATACTGCAGGCAGAGCAAAATGGGGCAATACGAGAAACTCGTTTGTTTCTTCATTCTCGCCATAAGTTTGATTGCCAAGATTGTCTCGTCTTCAGGTAAACACTGATTTAAAAGGATTAATTAGACTCAATAATTTCAAATAATTTTTGCCTTGATAGCTGTGATTGATGACCGATGTCGGGATGATAGCTTTTGCAAGACCTACTGTCTCTCCACCAATCCAGAAGAGACTGAAAGTGCAAGATGTGGGAGGGATCATCAATCCTGCATCTGTATTACTCCAAGCAAACGCGCTATAAAAGGTCTTTTTTGAATAAATTATTAGTTTATATTATCTTTAAAAACGTTAATTGGTTACGATATGTATTTCATCTTGATTCTAGTTCGATTTATTGAGGAGCGCAATCCAGTTCCTTCAACGCCACCAACAACCCCTTCTCCTTCAACATCCTACCCCGGAGTTCAATATGTGAATTCTCAACCTGTCCAAAAGCATCCTTACGGTCAGAACGGTGGTCATTATGCTAACGGAAATAGTATTGTGGGTTCTGCGTCTTCTCAGCAACAACAGAAACCAGATCCAACGACACCCGTACTGTTGGAATGTGATGGTTCGGATAAGGCGACAAGAACTTGTCATTTCTTCTGTACAGTTGAGATCAGAGCTTGGTATGGACTCTGCAACACTACATCAAAGGCTTGTGCCTGCTTCGGGATACCATTGTCTGCAGTTCAGCAAGGTAAACTACGAATCACGAATGCTCCAAAACTAACGAAACATTCTTTGAAAGCCAAAATATTTTTCTGAAATCTAATCTATTTCTGAATTTGAAGCAAGCGTCAACAGTCCAATTTATGATTTTTCAGAACCAATCGCAGCCATCTTCCACTCATCTGCTCCGGCTACACCACCTCCAAGTACGACTACTCCAAGACCTACATATCTTCCAGCTCGCCCAGGAGGTCACCAACAATACCCACTCTACCAATATCAACAACAGCAGCATCCTAACCTACCTCAAAATCCTCAGAGACCTTTGTCCCCACAAATACCTCAAAGCCCTGTCCCTCCTCAGCAACAGCCGCAACCTGGTCACCCTGCGCAACCTGACAACCAACCCTGGAAACCCATTCCTTCATCATACCAACCCCTTTATAACTACTACCAACAACCCAATAACGGCCAAATGCCTACCCTCCTGAATCCCGTTCCTCAGGGTAACCAACTCCAAGATCAAGGTCCTGTTCGTTCCGTCGCCAGTTTATTCGGACCCAATGGCCAACCCGTACCCACTAGTTTCTCTACGCCTGAGGCATCCACAGATGTAACCGTGACCTCATCAGTGTCTGCCACAGGTACTGGTAGTGTCACTCCGGACTCTACTCCAGAGAAACTTGAATCAGACAAACTAAAACCAGCAGAAGAGATTGAAGATACTACCACAACTCAAGCTCCACATTCCAGAAGGAGGCGATCGATTAACGACACCCCTATAGTGAAAGAAAAGGATTCAGCCTCGAAAAAGGAGAAAATTTTCGAAAATGAAGGAACTAATCGTTCATGCAGTCGTTACAAGTGCGCCATTTCATGCAAAAAGAGTAACTTCTTAGCCCCCAACTGCCAACCCAGATGCATCGATGACGAATGCTGGTGTGAATGCTTTCCCAGCTTGTAATTCAACCTTTGACCTTTCCTACATCTTCTTGGTATTTAAACCCGCGAAACCTTGAATAAAAATTTTAAAAATAGAATTAAGAATTTTATACTTACAAAACGCTTTTCACTTAATAATAATTTATAATTAAATTGTATTGATTACAATAAAAACAAATGTAAAACTTGAATCTTTTGGTACTTAAATCATTTTTATTCAACAAAATTATTAACTTTTTTTACAGTATCTAAAAGAGCACATTACTTAAGTTTTTAATAAAGCAATCTTCATAATTCGTAACTTGCAACAAATCATGAAATCTAGATACAACAGAAATAGAATAACGGAGACAATAATAAGCTTAAAGTTAGTGACTTTTCATCACCGCACACGATAATGAAATATAATATTCGAATAATTACGAAAATGAACCTTGCTTGTTATTTATTTCTTTGCCCCAGATTTTACAATACAGTCGACTCAGGAGCAGTTAAGTTAATTACCAAATCTTAAAATGTACTTATAATTACAAGTATCCAGATAGCTTAAATTTTGTTAGAAATTCTTAAATAGAGATTGAATTGCTATACAATTAACGCTCCCGATGAAGTTTTGCATGAATATTAAAGCTGTACAGTTTACGGTTTTTAAACTGCAATAAATTCTCGGTTTTTCTTGCATTAGATTTTAATTTGATTTTTCTTATAAAAACGAGACTGGATTAGGATTAGTTGAGACGAAAACTAAATTATGTAAAACGTTCGGTTCTTCATCCTAACTTATTTCTGTTTCTTCAACCGCATACTAGACACAAGAGCTTAAGATATTAGTCGTTGTATGAATTTCTAATATCTAGTGTTTAAATATTCTTTTTTTTTTGATATTTTTAAAATTAATTTTTCAAGTTTCGTAACTAATTTAACGTGAATTAGAACTTAGAAGCTTTAGTTTGATTTACAACAGCGATCAAGTTAAATTAAATCAATGAGTTCAGTCCCCTGAAGTAGTAGATTCAGCAACGGAAATTTCTTCTACGTAGGTCGCTGGGAAGATGCCAATTATACCGTTTAGTTCACCTAGCCACCAACCGTCTTCTTGCTTATCATGGATGTTGATTACATCCCCTATGGCCATTTAAGTTTTAGAAGAAACAGAACGAAAAAATAATTAAGTTCAATCAAAAATCAAAATTATACTTTAAATTCAATGAACAAGTAATATTTATATTTACCGGTTCTTATAGTCAACTCATCGAATAAATTTGCGTCGTAATCATATATGGCTCTACATTTCCCGATGGATGGTGAACTAATGATGTTGGAGGGTGCCTTGTTAGACTCTTCACCACAACTATCCGTGTTATGGTCACAGCCACTATCTTGGCTTGAGAATTCATCTGGAATAAAATACACAAAAGAAAAGGATTGAATTTGCAAATTTTTAAAATTTTTCTTTGTCAGTAGCATTTTCTTTCCATCTGAAGGATGAAGTTAACATTGTACCAAAATCAGTTTCATGTTGTCCAGACGTTCCGTCCGCATTACCCCTATCATTCCAGTCTGGTGAGCTACTTCCTGCGGAGCCTCCTCTTCCCTGGCAAAATGCTAGACATTCGTCCTTAGCCCAAGATGGAACCTAAATTAGACGGAACAATCATAATTTTATTTTAACTTAAATCGCGTCCTAAATCTAGATCTAGTCAACTAAATTCTATACCTTCAGTATAGTCTGAGGGAAGCCTTGCTTATCTCTCTGATGCCTCATGTATTGCGTAATTGGATTATTAATTCTCTGTCGGCCCTCAATATCCGCGAGTGCATTGTCTACTTTGCAACGAGTTCCCTCCAAATACAAAAGCATTGATTTTACCTGCAGAGCAAAAAAATAAATTTACATGCTTTAATTAAGACTTTTTTATTGACCATGCACACTCGATCTATACAGACAGATATTCCACTTACGTAATAAAGTTTATCTGAAATATCGTGGTGGGCGGTATCTATCTTAGGAGCCTCTGCGATAGCTTTCGCTAAAGTTTCGATTCCTACCGCACCTTTTTTCTCACGTTCCAAATCCTGATTTACTAAGTAGAGGAACTTCTGTAATGCCTACAAAATAAAACGAAATGTTTTTTTAACGATTTCAAAACAACATGTCTCCAAAAATAAAAAACAGTTTTTTACCTCTTGTCTTCTTTCCTTCTTCATGAGGTTGGAGGTATCCTCAGCGTAAAAGTCAGGAAGGAGCTGTTCAGCCCCAGCATGTCTCCTTATATCCACGATGGCGTGCATGTCCTGACTAACGCTGCAGTTCTTAACGGGCTCCTCTAAACTCTCAACGCTCTGCACTTGACGCGGAGCGAGTTCATTTAAATACTGATAGTATTTCACGGCTAAATCACGGAGAAGCGAGAGCTTTTCCTCCTCCAAAGTTCGGAGGCAGGTGCTTCCATTACGGATGGCGCTTTCCCATTCCAACCTAATTCCCAACAATGTTTTAACAATTGCTATAGTTAACTCCGAATCTAATCTTCCTAAGCAAAATCAGAAAGCCATTGACCTATTTACCTTGCTCTCTCGGAACGGACGCAGAAAGTGTAGTATTCAATATCTGCACGTCTCACTGCTTCCTCTGCCTTCCTACGTTTCGCCTCCAACTGCAATATTAATTATGACATTGAAATCAACATTTTATTACTACTCTGCATTTCTAATGGTTTCATCAAGATTAATCTTTTATCATTCGCAATCAATGCAATAAAATTACTTGAAAAATGACAAACCAGGTAATATATAATCAGATACAGATGGGTTCATGCAAATTATTCATCATAAAACCTTTTTGTTTACATCCGAGTCTATATAATTTTCAGCTTTAATTTTTTTTGGTAATAAAAAAACCACTATTATCAATGGCAAAGCTTCCAGCCCATTTTTTGGACTCGAACAACTAGTGGAATATTATAACGCAGCAAACATAAGATGGATAACGTAAAAGATACATACTATAGATTTGCCAGTTAGTGTCATAGAGTTTTTCACACCGCCAAAATTCAAAAGTTTCGTTTCTTCTCAATTTCAATATGTATTCGTATTTCGTATCGTAATAACATTGCATTGAATTCACAAAAATTGTGTAAAATTTGACGTAAGCAAAACACTGTATTCACTGACTTGAATATGAGCTAACGACCAGAACAAAGCCGAATCGAATCAAAGGTAGATTGTTATCGGGTAATCATTGTCAGTGCAGCTTCAACTTTAGTAGATCAATTTCACCGGAAACGAGGGCATTGTCAGTAGTCGAAGTCACGGTGAGCTCAAACCAAACGAAACAAAAGCGAAGCTATGGCTAACGTGCTTTAGCTTTGGCTTTAAAAACTTTAAAACTCACGCATGGAATTGAGCAAACGATTGCTTAACGATTCTCTTACAAAAGCCAATTATTACTTCATAGTTCATTTCCAATTCAAAGATTGGATTTTATAAAAGGTCGTGAGAAATTGGCATGCGTGGAGTTAAAACGTATGAATATTCTTTACTCGATGTGGAGGGATGCTCAGATTACAGAGTTTGTTAACTAGACAAACTTTTTTTTACCATGCGATGAAAAAGGATAACGTCTTTTTTATCGTATTTAATTGAGCAAACGATTGCTTAACGATTTTTACAAAAGCCAATTATTACTTCATAAAGTTCATATCCAATTCAAAGATTGAAGAATGGATTTTATAAAAGGTCGTGAGAAATTGGCATGCGTGGAGTTAAACGTATGAATATACTGTACTCGATGTGGAGGGATGCTCAAATTACAGAGTTTGTTAACCAGACAAACTTTTTTCTTACCATGCGATGAAAAAGGATAACGTCTTTTTTATCGTATTTAATGTACTGGTGATTAGTTTACCTTGATCGGATCCTTTTCCATTGGAGGCACGCTCAAAAGTCTTGATCTCGTGCGAACTTCAGCTAGTGCTAGATTGCTTCCTAAATTTGAAGAGTTGCAGTTGGCACTGCCATTACTTCCCGAGCTGGCGTTACTCACTCCTCCAGGCCCGGCTGATTGGGCATTATTAAGGTTGTTATTCACAATCACGGCGGAGCTCTCTTGTATCTTTTCGAACTCTTTCGAGCTTGAGAAGCACTGTCGCTTTGCCTAAAGAAGGATGCCATCATTTAAAATTTTAATTATGCAGGATATTATTTTGCTAAAAAAACTTCTAATTGGGGAATCTTACCTTGGACTCTGCAGTTCTCCATTCCGCTAAATTCCGTGTAGTCTTCTCCACGAGAACCTCCACAGACTTGCGGATTTTGTGTTGTGTCTCCAAAGAACTTCTCAATGGTCTCGCTACCTCCTCCGCTAATGCGGTAGACCATTGTCTAAAAACCATATAAAAATTTAAATGTCAATAGAGTTTTAAATTAAAGAGTGGACCTCAATGTTTCAAGGTCATGAAGTCTAAATTTTCCCATTTTCAAGTTATTTTTTCTCAGAAGTAAAACTTTCTCAACCCATCATATCAGAGTAAAATTTCAGACCTTATTGGGTTGCCAAATGGGGCTAAAAATGTTTTCACGAGAAACCTTTTTCTTCAATTCTCATTTAGACAGGCTAGTTCTCTGCATCTTTTTCAATTTTCATCTTTTTCCCAATTTACTGCGACGTGTAAGACCACAACCAAACGCCAAAAAGTATCATACTTCATCAACCAAAAAAAATTATGATTTTTTGTTCAAATGCTGTCATTTAGCTCTATAGAGGTTTAACAAAAACTGCAAACATTTTACAGACTTAACTACGCTATTATGCATATTATCAATTTGGCATGCAGAGATCATAAAGCCTTCGACATCAAAGCAATTTTTCTCATCATCAGTATCACATCAACTGTGTTTTATAGGTCAAGAAAAAGATTCAAACAGGTTTTCCCATTGACAAGGGGAAGAAGATGGCCAACCTCTACATCATCATTTCGTCGAAACATTAGAACTAAAATCTAGTGCCACCACTACTAGGACCATCATTGATCAATTCATTCCGAAAAATATATAATCTGACTCTGAGCCTCTGAGGGTGATCAAAGATGTGACTTAAGATAACGCCTGATCCGTGTAGGTATCTTGAAAATTAAGTACAGAAGCTCTAGTCAAGCTTGATAGATCACAAGTAAGGTTGAACACGATGTCAATGTCAGGGAAAATTTTGCTTATTGACATGTCAACATTTGTCAAGTTAGGATTTAAGACGTACTTCCTTCCAATTAGTCAATTTTTAGGTATAATGTCACGGTAACATTCATGACATACTGTGACAAAAACCCTGTTGACATGCCACTGTCACCATACAACTATAGTCTTTTTTGTTCTCTGAAAAAAATGATTTATATTCTTGGAAAGACCCCAAGAGGAAGACAAATTGAGAACAGAATTTTCTAAATGGGTTTACAACAGCGATTGAATTTTGATTAGATTTGATAGACATAATTTTGAGAAATACGTAGTATTTTAGTACTACCCCATGAATTTAAAATCTCGCGTCGTGAAATGTGCATTACTTGTACTTTAGTACTTGCAATGAATCTATTCAAACAACAAATACGTGACTTTGTGTCACTAAT
>JAANSQ010001382.1:0-15414 GCA_036850885.1 Lepidocyrtinus dapeste
GTAATGTGTTCAATGAAAGTGAAACTCTTCAGCGTAAACTAGATAAAAAATAACACTTTTCCCTCACAATTTAGTTGCAATCAATATTCCAGGGATTACCACACCAGATCCTTTCAGACTGGCAGAACTTCCGACCATCGTTAGCCCGAGGGAAAACAATGAAGAAGCGGAAAATGCAGATCCAAGTAGCTACAATTAAAATAGGCAATTCTTCAAATGTTGAATTAACTTCCATTTTTCAAATTAATTTACGATATACAACATACATCAAGAATCCCTCGAAGGGTCGTTGGGACACAATGGCTAAATACCAAATTCCCACCCATTCCCAAAGCTGTCATAATGATGACTGGGTTTAGCAAAACGCCTTTCATGACCCTCTTCATAACTGTGCTAAATCCAGGTCGTTCATAGCTAAAACCCTTCACTCCTCGGTTATGCATCTCCTCATTTTCCATTGTCTTTTGCTTCGTGATTTCCATCATGACGAAAGCAATAGGATTCAAGAAGATGAGGTTGACAGGAGCCACCAGGTATAGATATTTAGCATACTCTGGATGACTTATCTTATACAGGGCTTCGACTAAAGTTTTCCAATGAAAAACAAATTTGTAAGTTTTACGATATCTACAAGGTTGAAAGTTTTAATACTTTTCGATACTAAAAAAGTTATTGTTTTTTAATGTCATTTCAAATTTACTTATGGGGTATCCCAGTGCAAAGTCATTGCTTTGTGTGCAAAATATAGCGAATAAGCCAGCCTTATCCAGATTAGCAGGCTTGCTGACAAGGAAGGATATTATGATGACGGCAAAGAATACGACGCTCTTCGCCAGACACATTGCTAGCAGGAACCACCAATTTACGAGACTATATTACACAGACATTATAACGGAAATTAGAAGCATTCAGATAACTGCATTATATATAGTCTGACTTACGACTAATAACTAGTTTAACAGGTACTTTTAATCGTGACTACACAAGATTTACTTGGTAGAGTTATATTATGTCACCCACAGGTGGGATGAACAAAAACTTTTATCAATGAACATTGTGATACTTAACAAATTTGCCTACGTCAGGATGTAATTTACCTTAAATCAAGCTGGGCTAAAGATAAAAATATCAGCGCAGGTAGGGAAAATGTACCGATGAAAGCGTTTAACCCTTTCGTCTCACTTTGAGTAATTATCCCAGACTTTCCTGCTAAGTACCTATATGAATAAAAATTCACGACATTTTTTATCACACATTAATACTTAACGATCCCTGACCAGATTCAACAAAATTAATCAATTACTGCGTGGGATCAACTTACCCCAAAAATATTACGGTGAAACATTCTATGACTGCAGGATACATACGGTCTATACCCATTTCACTTGGGTCGACCGCCATCCCGTCACTTTGATATCCAGACATTTTTACGTCCAATGTGTCATTTAACAGCTATGTGAACAAAATTTAGAAATATTTTTCGGTACTTCTAGGAGCATATCATACCAAGATAAGCAGTTTCATCGAATTTTCACTAAATCCGTCAAAGCATTATTTGAAAATCGTGCTGAAAGCACAAATAAGTTTTCTTAAAAAGAACTAGTCTCAAAAATAGCAGCTTACAGCAATTTCTGGTTCTGTGTACAAAATGCTTCGCCTGAAGAGTTTCCTGTGCTCTGCAAATGGATCACAAGGAGTTGCGTAGACTTTGGTCGCATAATGGAATCCCTAAAGAATAAAATTACTTCATACATATGTAGGCACACATTAACCACGCGCACTACTTTTGATACCATCAAGCAAAGCATATTCTAGGTGAGAGGTAGGTCACGAAAAAAAAACTTTCTGGGTTTTCAAATTGGATTCCATCAGCCAAAACATATATTCACTGCTTTTTAAAACAAAAGCAGTGATTAAACCAGAACAACAAGTTCTATTTTAATTTAAGCTATAAAAGCGAAAATGGACAGAAAAATGCTCCACTTGGAGCTGACTACAAAAGCAAGCGCAAGGGATGAAGGATGGTGGGAAAACATCATTTGTTACAGATTACAGATTACTCGTTACATAACACATAGATATTGTTCATTAAGAAAGAAAAAATAAGCCAGGACGGACTATTTCAAGTGATACAAATGCCAGTCTCTCTGATTCTCAGATTTATCATAATTTTTTTTCCCATCAACATGTGAAAAAATATTGTTTAGGGTACAATCAAAATTTTACGCGAAAATTTTTTGAACAATGCGACTGTGCAATGTCCGCTCATACATTTTGTGTGAGCTAAAGTATTTATTCTTAATGTAATGTTTGGGATACTACTATGAAGCGAAAGAAAACAACGCAAATTATATCTGAGTGTACATACCGAATTTGAGCACATTTTCACAACCTTCTGCAGCACTTGTCATGTACCTTTACATATGTTTAGTACAATAAGGGATGATATGAATCACATTAAAACGCCAAGGCCGGGAATAAAATCCATAAGACTTTTGGCGAGTTGCACACTTGTTCATAAGTGTAACAAAAAAACCTTACAACTACCATTAACTAATTTTAAAAGACTAAGGGGTAGGTACAAGCACATCACATTTTTTTGGTATCCTTCGAAAGTGACAGAAACTTATTTACGAAGCCATTCATGGAAATTTTAAAAGTAACTTTTTTCACTAATGTCAGCAGAGACTCTTGGTCCCTTTTGTACAAAAATACATCTTCGCATTGATGAAAGATACATGTACAAAATCATTTTTGCACATGATATAAAAAGAGCAACAAGTATCCTTCTTCAGGCGTATCAGGGATGAAGATATTCCACTAAAACAATATAATATACAAAAAGCCAGTCGCCGGCTTTGGCGACCCTGCTCTTTTACTATTGAAAGTTTTGCCTCTCTCTCTCTCGCTTCGTCGACATGGACGATGCCAGCCATGAGCAACAAAGCACTTCTGACAAGGTTCAACCAAACAGGCACAACAATATGTACCCCTTCCTACAGCTCCAGATCTACTGCCAATGAAAAATGGAAATTCGTTGCTGTAATAATACCAGCCACTTACTTACTACCAAAAAGTTTTGATGTCGAGCATTCTTAAGTAGTTCTCGAGCGGAGAGCTACAACTACCATGTATTTTTATTCTTAAAATAAAATGAAGACTGATCTCCACAACTTCTCGCTAAATTGAACGAGAGTCAATTATGTAGCGCACAAGAGCCACAAAGTATCATCATCATCAATTTACCACATAACTATAGTGACTATGTGTACGACAAAGTCTACCTGCCTCTCTTCTTTTACAGTACCTACGACGATCAAAATGGACTCGTGTTCGCTACCTGTGATAACTCACATTTAGTTAAAGATAAGTGAAGCACGCATGTATAACTTTATAACGAAATTTGCGTATGGCAATAACTAGGATTCCAACAAGAATGAGATCATTGCGCGAGCTAGCTTTAAAAACCCGTACAGAGAAAATTGCGTACGTTTGTATATGATTAACGAGACAAATCGCTAGTTAGAGTCAAATTCCACTAAATCAGGCAATTCAAAAAGTTATTGTGATGACTCGATTGCGTAGGTAAAGATTTTAATTGCATGGAGGAACTTTGCCACATCAATCAATAATATATAGAACTGAATGGATTTAATATATTATTGTCAATCGCATCATCGTCAACATTAACAATGCTATTAGCTTGCAACAAAATTCTCTGCAGTACATCAATCCACATCGCAATTCGTAAGAAATAATTATATGAGAAGGAATTATACTACTTTAGTTAGTTCTTGGCATCAGCATCTGGATGTAATGTCATGTAAAATAGTAAATTGTTAATAAACCAGTTTGTTTGCAAAATGCAGTCGCAGCTTATGCAGAATTTATGAATTTTATTATGACAAAAATGATTTAAGAGACTATGGAGTAGGATTGGAAAATAAAGCCAGTGGATCATTTCGTGCGATACCATGTGAGGATGCATGCCACAATGCCTGAGGTAATATAAGATAAAACTTCCATGATCAATATCAATGCTGCTGTGGCAGTGATGGTGCAATGAAGATCAAGGTGTGACTGAAAGTGACATTTAACTGTTAAAGCGATCCTCTGAGCGGATGTGGTGAGAGTGTAGTAGTGGTACATGGTCTAATAAGCCTCAAGCTCTTTAAAGGTATTAGAACACCATGGCACACACGTAAATAACTAAATACCCTTATAAAGAAGATGTATGTATGCATGTATATACATTAATTATATTGTAATGTCTCACATCAGCGATACAAAGAAATATTAAAGGTCAATGGTACAATGAGACGGCGGGGCTCTAGGCTCTTATTATATTACTGGTCGGTTAAGCAGATTAGATTGGTTAGTAGAACAATTGGAAGGGTACATTGATGCAGCAAAGAAGATAAATTTAAAGCAATTTTTCTGTTCTACGGAGAGATATGATACGAGGATGTAAAAAAAGCGAACGAGTCATTCTGATGATGATCCCACGCTTGTCTTGTAAGGAGTTACTAGCAGTCTGATTCCTATACATCATTAAATCTTGATAACTTTCAATTCGGAAAGGGGCCAATTTTTTCTTTAATATCCGGTTTCATTACATATGCAATATTATTAGTGATCAATCAAGAATAAGCAGATTAGGTCATAAATCAATAAATCTACAGCTCATGACAATAAAATCTTTTGATAACTTGATAACATAATAATAAATTCGTAGTTCCGCGTTATGCTTATCCAGCATTCAGTACAAAACTGAATTAAACGCTTTAAATTATCCTAATTTACTGCTATTAGTGAGAACAAAAGTTTTACTGAGGATAAATTTACTACTGAAAAATAAGTTGGTGGAAAGTTTAAGCTTAAGGGCGAGAATTGATGATGTGCTATTTCCTACTAAAGGATAATTAGGGTTTCTTTGTGGCAGTAGGTTTTTTACCATGTTATTTTGGACTGGTTAAATACAGGTGCGCACAAAAAGAGTGGGGCGCTTGCCCAGTACTTGCTAAGTAAATAAACATAAATAAAAGTAAATATATTAGCAGACGAATTACTCAGGAACAAAAGTAAATGACTTGACCGGTTCTACCCAAACAATGCCATCACTATCATAATCAACATGATATCAAATGACAGCCCATGACTAATTCTTTTTTGTTAGAGGATTAATGAGAACACTTCCTGTGAAATGTTATGCATATAAATATCTCCTTAAAATAGGTGATTTCAGATTTTTTCTCCGTTTCAGAGGGGCAACAATATATTCATACATACTTACATGAACTTTACGGTTCCAACTGCTGTGAGGAAGTAATTATGTCTTTTGAGCAGGAACAAATGAGACACAAAGAGATATCAAAATCGAATAAAAAACGCTAGTTTATTAAAAATACTTTTTCTCATTCTCATCTGCCTATGAAGATGTTCATGATATGATAATTTAAACAATTTTATTTCCCAACTTGTTGAAACCTCAGCGCATGGCACATGGACACGCCTAACAAACGAATAAAGTTTCAATTCAATCTTCATAAAGATCCAATTCATGCTTCGATTCAATAATATCTAAAAATAAAATAAAAGGAAAACCTTTTTTGAGAAGAAAGATTGATGTGTCCACTACTACGCTGTTATAATGAGTTCTTGGAGATTAGCTTAGCAGCAATTGACTAAAATTGGCTAAATTATTTATTTGAGTTTTAGATAATAATATCACTGGAAAACCCATCTGAAAATTCATGCATCCCGTTCTTTTAAGGATAAAATAAATCTGTGCCGCCTTCCACTGAAAGGAAAGTGAATAGCCTAACAATCAGTTAATTGTGCTCATGATCTTAGCGAAGGACAGTTTTAAAGGACACAGTACATAATGTAGCTTCATTTAAAGTTTATGTGATACATTATATGAGCCGAATTACTTGTAATTTATAACCATAAATACCATAAATCTGTGTTTGCATAACAGAAAGCTTGGCCTTAGAAATTAGTGTACTTTGTTTAAACTGAAGATTTTTTAAAGACCAAATATTAAAATCAAGGCTTTTGTCGGCGAAATGTACATTTCAAAGCATTAATGTATGTGCATAAATACAATTAACGAATGTTTTTAAGTAGATTTCCAACTTAAGAAAACTCTGATTAAAAATTCCGTTCGGGATAGTAATGACTTGGTTTAGATGTCATAGGCATGACCAAATGACTTTACATCTGCATACACGATATAATTTGTAGCTTGGTTTATCTTAGATGAAAATGGTTTTCCCGACTCTTTTTTTTTACAGAGAACCATAGAAGTCAATGCATGCGCCTGACGTAAGTATAAAAGTACATGCCGTGAGAAAGAATTGCATTTCACAGCGAAAGCTTGAAACCGAAACAATAATATTAAAGCAACCCAAATTAGAAATTATAATTAGCTTTTCCGAAATAGTTTATTGGAGGTATGTTCCGAAATGTAAGTACACGAGTACAAAGGGGAAGCATATCTGTACTCGGAAAATCCATCTACAGCTCAAAGCCAATGAGCTGATAAAGAAAATTCAAAATCAAATCCCATGTACTCAAAATTACGCAATCTGTTTCAGTATTAATACTCTACTTTGGTCCAATAACATGCATCATGCACATACGCAAAATTATTATGTCTCTGTGTGTATAATTTGTTAAAATACATCATTAGTTTTTAATGACAGCCGAAGATAATGAATATTTCTGATTTCACTATTTGACTTAAGCCCTACTCAACAAAAAAGAAGCATATATATAACCAACACAGCAATGTAGAATTGAAATGGGTCCTTCCTTTCAGCTTATAATCTTTAATTTCAATAACGCAATGGATGACTCAACTAAGTACTTAAAATATATATTGCAAAACATCAATCTTTAATTCAAGTTCAAAATTTAATTTGCTGTTGATTTTATCTCGTCTGAAACAATCAAATCAAAATAATGGTACTTAAGAAATCCACCATTTTAATTTCGGGTGGTCACCCACCGCTTATTATATAAGAGTAATGAAAATTTATTTGACTACCTAAATAACTATAACTTAAATTTTTATGGAAAAAAACTATCCCCGATTAAGTGAAAATCCTTGGTGTAAATCTAGGAAGAAATTATTCCACGATTACGTTATATTTAGCAATGGTATATAATTTCTATTTTTACTTCCACGCGGATTAATATTTTAATCCTCAAATGAACTTGAATGAACTTGTATGGAAGAGTGCATAAAGTGATCGTGAAATACACATTGCCAATCAATACACGATCTTTCCAAATATGTACATCCAAAAACACAAATAAAACGGTAATAAAGTTATCTGTGGTAAAACTGCAATGACACTTTATAAATGTTAATGATATTCGGCTTCATGACTTGTTGTACTATTTTGGCAGAATAATTTTATAGTCTAGATCCACCGGGACGCTTCCAATCAACTTGTCACATCGAGCAACCCACCGTATAATTAATTTTTCAAGCTCAATTATCAATTGCAGCATAATGAGTTGTCTTTTACGCAGTACCAAAAAATAAATTAAATACAACTGTAACCAAACCTAAATCTAGAGCTATTCTGCGCCTAAGTGTAAACACGAAACTAATGCAAGTTATGTCCAAGTTAGTGTTAACATTTTAATAGCCTTCTAGAATCGCGTTCGTTTAATCCACAAAAAAATGGAACAATCTGTAGGGCATATTTTGTTTTGTTACCCAAGATGATTTAACCATCGATATAATGACCAGATTGAGATTTTTGAGATCATCATTGTACCCGTAAGATTATTGATGCAAATGCAAGATAAAAGTTCAATTTTCCAAAGCAGACATGTTGAATAACAAAGCACGTTGAACAAACCTGAAAAAGTTAAGACAGATTTATTGTTAATGCTGCATAGATATTTTTGGAACTTTGTTCATGCATGTCAGGTTTACATAATTGATGGCACGTGATTCTGACCACCGCTGATTGCCATACATATGTGTCTTCCTTTCACGTCAGCTAATATAGAAAAGAAATCCGTTGGCTTGAGTGCAAGACCTTGGAATTGGAAGCATACAAGACCCAAACGAGGTGCAAAAAAAACTAAAAAGTCTGATGTTTTCAAACAAGTCAAGCAATGAAAGAGTTTCAAAAATAAGGCTCAATAGAATGTATGAAAAAATTGCGATTTCTACAATAGTGCTTTGCTTAGAGCTGCTTAATGAAATCAATATAGGTAAGTACAAGTTAGAGGGGAGTAAAAACGGCAAAGCAAAATTATTTTCATAAAACTGAAAAAAATTCACATGCGATAGCTGATTTAATTCGACGTATTTTTTTTTTTAATTTAAAAAAATCTAGAATTCTGCTTACCTACCTAGCTATAATTGACCAGGTAAAAAATGAAGATATCAGATGTACAAAACGTGGGATATCGGGATATCCTCCAATTTTAGCGTGATACAGTGCAGTATTGTGTTTGTGAGACACGAATTTGGTTTGAATAAATCACTGTGGAACTAAGCAGATGTGGTTTAAACGCTCGTTAATGACTTAATCAGGTACCAATTTTGGTGAAAACTTGTTTGGTAAACTAGAAACGCCTCAAATATTATTCATAAATATAGTAGTAGCCGCTATAATGAGCTGGCAATCAAGCTGGTATGATACGGACAGTAAAACTTTACTACTATTAGATTTCGATATGCATTTTGCAGATTTATAGATCAACAAAGAATCTTGATTTTAAGACTATCTTTAAATTGTCTCACCTTGCCCCAAACAAATGTTTTCCAGATCTTTTCAGCACTCTTGTGCAGTTTCATCCTACCGAAAAGGAAGTGGGGTGTTGGTCGCGCAAAGTAGAAGCAAGCTGCCTTTTAGCCAAACATATTTCCCTTTTGTCAGAAGATGAGAATTATTTAATAAAAAGCTTTTACTTTTCCGTTTCTAGTCACGTATTTCATACGGTGTAATTGTGGGTTTCATACTTCTCTTTCTCCGAGAAAAAATGCTTGGAATTTGGAAATTCGACTTTGCCAGATAATGCGCAGATATCAGAAGGAATTCTTTCCAGGCCTAAAAACCATCTCGCAGTAAAAAGCAATACGGTTGTTGCAGCTATCAAAGTAAGTACATATGTGAGTCCTCATTAAACGCTTTATGAATTTGGGGAGGGCTTTAGGGACGGGACTATTTATCATGAATAAGTTAAAGAAAGATATGAGTAAATATGTACCACATGAAATACATTCTGCATTTCTACTTATACCATACCATTCATTCAATGGAGGTAGTCTCGTAGTCTTCAATGGACAAATACTTTGAATTCTATTAAGGAACCTAAACGTCCATTACAATTGAAGTTCAAAAACACAAGCCTACCTAATATCCATTGAAATGAACTGGAAGGAGTATAATATGTATGAATTTTGCATGCATAAATGCCTTAAAATGACGACTTGCTTTAAGGGCACTACAGGGGCAGTTTCATCATCAGCATTCAAGATCGATCTGGTGTGTGAAGCAAAGCCCAACCAAAAGTAATCTGCAATCACTCGTTTAACCCTTTCATATGCCTCTGGCCAAAAGTAGTCTGCCTGCACGAAAAACTTAATCCTTGGAGACCTTTTTATATCAGCATCAATAACGAGTGTAAACACCTCAGAAGCGATAGAATAAAGCAAATCCGCAGGACCTAGTCTACGACCAACCCGTGTGTATATTTGAAAGGCGCAAACATCAATGGACTTTATGATCATTTCATTTCGCAGGCACTTTAAGGAAACCCCAATCCTTAAACGTTCAAAGAGTTTACATCATGCCCTTTGTTTGTCATATCGGCAAGCCGTCTTCCTTGAAGTCAAAATTATTGGAGTACACATCAATACGACCTCCACATAGCCGATGCGCTTAATCTTTAATCGTAGAGTTATGACCGTAGGCGAAGTGCATACTTACTGACGGACAGATGTATGGACGAAGGAAATTGATACAGTTACAGTGAGCACTACGGCCAGAGTATGAATGAGTAATACGTTTTTCTGCCTTCAACGATGAATGCATTTTTTATGAACAATTATAGAAATCAGCGTGCATCTCATTATGACCCCGATTCAAAACTGGGACAGTCCGATGACGATGCGTTTCGGAAAATAGTGACACAAAAGTTTAGGAGAGATGAGATATGTAAAAACTTTCATGACCATAAACTCAAAATTTCTTTTCTCCTGACATATGGGTGGGATCCATTTTATAATGAGCTTAGGAAATGATCATGTATAGCTTGGTTCTCACTTTTAATTAGCCTGCTCTACTTTACGGTCACAAATAATGCAATGCATTATACAAGAGCTATTGTTAGACATGCTATTTTTGATTATATGAAACGTTTTAGGATGCTTATGAATATCAAGATAATACTTATCAAGAAAAGAAACGACGTTGCATACAAGTCCAAACGACACATCAGTTTTATTAAACTGAATGAATGGAAGCATGATTATAGACGGAAGGAAGTATAAGATAGTATATGTACCGACAATTATAGAGAAAAATTGGTGCATAATTTCATTACGAAGAATCGCATCACACGCAAACAAATTAGCTAGTAGTTAAATAACTTTTAGAATCTTATCCATCCAAGCCAACTAGCAAAAGCACACTTACGCTTTACGCTCCTAGGAGCACTACAAAGAAATACCGCTTATAGCTAATTCAGGTGCGCAGATTGCAATTGTGGATATAACGGTTGGAGTAATATCTCCATAAACCTTTTTGATAATACCACATAATTTTAACCAACCTAATCTACGAACCCGAATTAGCCATAAATAATATTTTTCATAACGTTATTCCAGGAGCGTTGGGTATGTTTACTTGCAAGCTGAATCAAATATAATGGAATAAGGAAAGCGTTTTGGTTTAGCGCGTGGAGGCCTCAAGACCCAGGGCTCAGGGGACAAAGGAAGTTCACTTGATGCACTCAAATATAAAATCAATACGCACTTGCACTAAGGACGGAAGCGAATCAGGAAATAAAAAATTCTACAGAGTGAATCAATTTAATGAGAAATATGTAAAATCTTAAATACCTTCCAAGAGATCCACTTTGTTATATGTATGTAGGAGAATAATTGTTTTGTCTAGTGCAACATTATTTTTTGTTGTGTTTTTTATCATCTACTTACTCCAACAGTTAGAGATTCTAACTTAGAGTACCTCACAACACAACCATGCACTTCTCTGACTAATTAAAAACACTGTGTATAAATTAGACGCTTAGGAAAATCATCAAATTTATTTCCTTCCTTTAAAAATACCAGGTACCTGCCATGTCAAGGTCTAGTTTCAAATTGACCTAGAATAGAATCCGCACACAATTATAACACAGATGTTTGTCACGTACGCCTTTGCAAAAAGGCATGTGGCTGACCTGACAGCTGCTGATGTTTTTTCCCTTTGTAAATACATAAATACGCTGTATCGGTATCGGTATTAGTCAGGCAGGATAATTATAAATAGCAATTGTAATGGGGAAATATGAGTCGGATGGGATAAAATAACTTCATACGCATGCAATTTTTACAGACTTCCCCACACATCAAACCTCTAGATGCAAACGGCAAGGCAAAAGTATTATAACCCTTTTTTCTCTTATGTTACTTACGACGACTGCTACTGCTACGTGGCAGAAGAAAATTGTGTTTATCTAAACGGATTTATTTTTGTCACCACCTGTCAAATTTCAGAAAACGTTTGAACTACTTATAGTTCAAACTAAAATATTCCTCTTGACGGATATCTTTGTGAAGGATACTCGCTCATAAAAAACCACTAATCGCAGGTAAATGCCTATTTAATTTAGCCAAAGTTTTTCAAATTTCAAACATAAATTTTGTGATCAATCCAAAAGTCTATGTCCAATATTAATAATTGGCAACTGAATTAGATATTTATATAAATAATTTGTTACTTTCATTTGGACATTTCAGGTGATTTAATTTTCTATCTAGGTTGAACCATAAGGATGGGACTGGTCGAATGGTACAACACTCTCCACATGGTAGACCAATAAACTGTGTTAAATTTAAATCGTTAAAACTAAATAAACGATCGTGATCTTACATTGGATTTTGTACTTCCTTTGAGTTTAGGATTACGATGGACAAGCTAGAGCTGAAAAATTGTCTAGGATTATAATTCTTCTTTTTGGGGTGCGTTTTTTGAATTGCACTTAATGTTTAACGTTTTCTAATACTAATTATAATGATCTATTTTCATACTCCTCAAGTTTGTGGGATTTGTTTGGGGCTATATAATTCAACAATTTTCTGAGACAGTCCGAATTTTGGGAGCTGGATTCCTTTTAGCTGCAATCGTAAAAAGCAACATAAAGTTCTAAATAGTTTTAACCAAAAATGAATAAATTTTGGAAGCAAAGTTTTTTGTTTGGTTTTATTAAAGCTGACAATTCCACCATGGCCAATATATCGCAGGAAGCCCTTGAACTGGCAAAAGGTTCGGCCTCAGCGTCTTGGAGATTCGGAGGTATCAGAAAGCAAAGAAAAGAAAAAGAAAAAATGAACCAGTGTGCGTGTGGAATGTTTCATTTTTGTAACGTCTGTGTTAATCTAAGNGATTTAGCCGAAATCTTGGTAACTCATTTTGTTCTACTTTAATGGAAATCGACACTAAGTTATAATATAGTTGCTCTTTCCATTCAATAAAGACTACTAATGTCTTCAAGTTCTTTTTGGTATACTTTTGTCTGTCAAAATGCTAAAATAAATACCAGCTTTAGCAATCCTTCAAAATCAGTTTATGAGAATTTATTTATATTTGTAATTTATGTGTATCCAAATCAAGTTTTTTATTATCATAATCCATTAATACGTAATTTCATTTATTCTTGTATGCTCATATTTTAACAATTAACAAAAATGAAAAAGACAATTTCCATCATAAACTAAACATGTACAACAAAAACATAAATTGGTAACAACAGATTAGATTTAGAATAGAAGTACTAAAGTAAAATAACTTACAAGACTTTGTTTGTAATGATAATTTAAATATTTAATGATTTCAAGTGTACGCACACTTGATGTGCTAGTGCCAAAAATGTGATGTAAGTTTACAAGTTTGGTAAGTACGTATATTTAAAACAAAAGTGGCACAAAAAAAATGCAGTTTAAGTAGTAACGTCTGAGAGTTTCATTTTTCTGACTAGGCAAAGTTAAGTACCTACCTGTAAAAATGAATTTTTTAAATGATAAGTGAACAGTCTTACAAATATATAGCACACATTTCCAATAATTCCACTTATTAAACACAATCGAATTAAACTTGAAAACTTTTAACTTTAACCTATTTTATTTGTACCGATACTGCTTAACACAATCGTTCCCTAAATCTATCACTAAAATACAGTTCGGACTGATAAAAGCCACATCGCTCGGTCTCTTGAGCTTAGAATTGAATGAATCAATAATTGAGGTTAACTTATTATCAATAAAAACTTGTAGGAAACTTCGGTTTTTCTCAGTACGTGTAGCAACTATAACTCCTTGTGAGTCAATTACTACTCCACCGAAACGCCCCTTACCATTAACCTTAATTTCACGATCTTGCTCTTGATTAGTGCCTAAACCGTTAATTACAAATAAGGAAGTATCAGCTACTACTAGACTTTTGTCATCCGGTGAGATGCATAAACCACCTAAAAGCCCGAAACTTTCTCGTTGTATGGCATATTTAAAATTGCCATCTGCATCAAATACAAAGATGCTTTTAGCTCCGTTATCCGCAACAAAGACGTTTCCTTTTCCATCCACAGAGATCCCAATGGGTTCGACAAAGTTACCGTAGGTAAATGCAGACCGAGTGCTTCCATCAATTCCAGAAAGGCTAGTGACTAACTTGGTTCGCCAATTTATAACCAATAAGCTTTCCGAAGCCACTGAATACGTTATACCGGTACAACTCCGCCCCTAAAAACAAACAAACAAAATTAATTACTTTTTAATTACACACCAGAAAACGTTGGTTTTTTGGTTTTTGTATTGAACACTGAACTGGCTAACCTTTAATGTTTCATTCTCTAAAACGCGCGTTATGTTGAAATACTTATCCAACACGACAATTCTTGCATTCCCCGTGTCCAAGATAAAAAATTCGCCTTGATCACTATGAGCAATTGATACGGGTTGGCATAATTCTCCTTTGCCCCACACTTTGATTGGATCATTATGTGGCGATATTTCAATTTGAAAGTTTTCATCTTTAATTGGACGGCCGAAAATTTTGGCTTGAATTGTGTAAAGACCGACTTCGGTAGGCGTGAAATCAATCGTGAAGGTACCATCATCATTGTCCGCCAACGAGACTTGAGGGACATGTAGAACTGTTCCGGTAGGGCCAGATACTTTTACACTGACAGGATCTCCGCCAATTTTCTTGATTTCATTGTGATAATCGCGAGTCTCCAAAATCACCTCCACCTTTATTCCAGTACTTAAGATAGATCCTGGTTTTAACTTCAATGTACATAATGGAGGATACGTAGTTGAAGTATGGATATCGGTTGAAACCGCAGTTTCCAGACATGTCAAATCACTTTGCGTTTTGCACAATATGTACGCATTTTCCCGAGGATATCGTAAAGAATTGAAAGATTCCAATTGTGATGATAGTTCAGAGATCCGTTTAGTTATCTGGCGTACCTATATTTGTAAATTAAAATACATTTCTTCGTACATACTAGATGTTTAAAAGACAAAACACCATCATAATAAAAATTCACTTACTTCTACTTGGTATTCAAGTCCATCACACGAATCTTTCACTTTGACTTTTTCTTTTTCGATAAGTTCCATTTGCTCATTAAGCTTCTCTCTTTTCTCATCTGCAATCTCCTTAATTTTTGCGAAATACTGTTGTTTGCGCTTCTGCAGTAAACGTACAGCTTCTTCAAAAGCTTGCTCCGAAACATCTTTAGCAGTATCTTCCGCCTCCTGAAGTTTTCGAATTTCATATGATATGCAGTCGGCTGCTTCATCGAGCTACCATTGCCAAACAAAAGTTGCACATTAATATTTTATATTATTTTTAAAAAGAAATAAAAAAATTTTTTGAAGAAAGTTCCATCAATTTTTACCTTTGATAAACATTCATTTGCCTTATACAAGAGAATTTCTGACATTCGTTTTATAGCGATAGCGAAGGGTCTGTGAAATAAAATATTAGTTTTTTAAATTACACCCACATATACGCATTGAATTTATTACTTAATATATATGTGTACGCACATGACATTATGGCTTCCAGACTGAGAGTTGGCGTGAGGCGAAGTTTTACAAGCGTTGCAAAATACAGCATCACAATTTTCGCAAAACAAAAGTTCCTAAAAGTA
>JAANSQ010001383.1:0-15406 GCA_036850885.1 Lepidocyrtinus dapeste
AAAAAAATATTGATGCTTTGTGAGATTAATTTTTTAGATTTATAAAGTTTCATGTATTTACCACTTTATCATAGCTAAAGACCATTTGAAGAAATCTGTGAAAAGAAAAGTTTTAGTTTACTAACCTTGACCATGATTTAACACATGCTTTCATGAAATATTTAGAAAAAGCTTAAAGTACAGATACGGAATTAGGGTACACTCATTTGAGAAAAAGAATCCTTTGTTGGCAATGGAAAACATTAATGGTTGTGAGCATACGGTGCAACCAATAACCAAGTTCATGTGTACCTTTTGAGGTCTTGTCTTGTCGTAGTTAAACTACGGAAAACGGACTCTTTACATACAATGATAATACACGCAACAGGGAAAAGATTGACAAGGTCAATTAGTGAAACTAGGAAAAAAGGTCTATATACTTAGTTTATCATGGAAAGGGAAATCCCTTTGAACTTTCTGAATTGTACTACGTATTGGTATTTAATAGTTCCTCTATTTTCCATATTCATATAGCATGTTCCAGTTTCCAATCAGAAGAATACCAATGTTAGGGTAGGATTCGTATCCCATTTATCCAGTGCTGTTTGTAATCAATAGTTTTTTTACCCACTGATTGAGCTGTAAGCATAGACATTTCGTTTTGTTCATTGATCCTAAGGAAAGGCAAAAAAAGAGTACCTTAATAGTACGATTTCTTTTCCAAATGACCGGCTTGCCTTGATGAAATAGCGAAGAGGAAATGAGTTTGACAATGACCTTATTTATGAAACAACGCGAATACACTTTACTTTCATTGGCTTTGAGCTATGAAGCCAACAAAAATCCTTAGTCGACAAAGTCATTAATTGCATTACATTTCTAAATTATGCATAGGAATGCGTATCTACATAGTTTGCCAAACTTTAGTGTGGAAGAAATCAATAACATATTTTTCAGAATAGTATAATGGCGTTTTTTAAACCTGGTTAAAGGAAAATCGGTAGGAAAAACTGGTAAAAGTCTGGTAAAGTTATGTTTACGCTAACTCAATTCATTCAGCTTTCATGATTTCTTCTAATCACATTTATGTCATTTTGCTAAAACATGTAACCAACCAAACATATATCTTGCCAGACTGTAGACTTGAGAAAGTTCAGTATGAATCTAAATGGTATTTATAATCACCTTTCACCTTTTTATCACATTTTTTTTGCGGATATTCAGTCGCGAAAAGCTTTTCTAAGAAGCCCTAAAGATAAAATGATATTTTCTTCTTTTCAAAAAAGTTCAGTATTGAATCTAAATGGTATTTATAATCACCTTTCACCTTTTTTTCACATTTTTTTGCGGATATTCAGTTGCGGAAAACTTTTCTAAGAAGCCCTAAAGATAAAATGATATTTTCTTCTTTTCAACAAAGATGGAAGGAAGGAAGGATAATTTATTAGCTTGTCTAAAATATTTTCAATTAATTTTTCAAGTCTACCTAAAATATGTACATGTTTTTTTGCACAATATTTTTATGGAAAACGTACAATCTGTTGGTTAAAAGCTAGGTTGCAAAGGTCACAAAATTAATTTGCAAAAAGTAAAACTTTCCATTGCAAGCTTTGCCTTCCAGTAACTTCCGATCTTTTAACCTACGAGAGCTCACAACTTTTTCATTATCTTTATTTACCAGGAATGTGAATAAATAAATACTTTGTTGAACAACAAGATTAAAAGTAATGAAAATTCTCCTTCCTACAAGTACTTGAGACGAGGATGCACAATCTCTTCACGACTTGCTATCTTTTAATAATTTTGTCTTTCTTGCTTTTAATAAGACCACTATAAAATTTTTAAAGTTTATGATGACAAGTTTTCACTGAATAATTAAATTATTCAGAGCGTGGAAAAAATTGTGGTTGGAAAGAAAATGCGTAGCTTATCAGTGTCTCCCATTTTGTTTGTCTTTTAAATCTTATTTGTGTAAGCATGCTGGGTTTTCTTTTCTTTACATTCCTTATTTCCAATTAATTCTTCCTTAAAAGAGAAAATATATGATAAAGATTTCTTTCATAATTGTCGCCTAGTCAAGACGAGTATAGTTAAACAGCACTGGATATGCGTAATGTAGATTTCTGGTAAAACAACCATTTCGAGCTGAATGCACTTTTTTAATGTATGCCTGCAGCAGTGCATCAACGCATACCCTAAAACGGAGTAATAACAATAATCTTCTCAAACCAGTTGTTAGGCTATAGGATGTTTTGTGGGCCAGTCGTGTCAAGGTCTTCTTTCTTCCACTTGTTCTCCGACATTTTTTTCCTCTCGTGAAATCCAACAATTAAAAAGCAAGGCAACAAAGAAGTGGTCTTCTACAATTTCCCTTACGATATATACCCTCATGCTGGAATTATATGAGGAGTAAACTAAATCCCATATAATATTTAACTAGAGAGAGAGAGTGAAGGATGGGTTGTTGTGAAATTGTTTAAAAACTCTATGCATCTCTTCCCCACCTCAAGTCCATTTAAGGAGTAAAGAAACCCTCAAAAACTACTTCGTCACGACATTATTATTTAGGTTTCCTGACTATTGAGAAAAGGGATGAAGAAAGGGAAACAAGAAAGAGTTTCGTTGCTTGTGCTAGTAACTGCATAGGTACATTTCTCTGCATCCCAGCGAGGAGCATAAAAGTGCATTATTTTTTAGACCAAACGAATCCATACTTTACCCATATTATGAGTCAAGAGAAACAAAGTCTTGTTTACGCGGCAGGGATTACATTTTTTTGACTATTTTTCTCTTCAACGTAAAATGATCATGAAAAGGTGAATTAGATGAAACTTTTAAACTTCCTTTCTACTGCTCACTAGCTCTAGTATGATATGATGACGCGCATCCAATCACATATTTTCCAAGTTTTCACCATTTCTGCCAAAGAGTTTGTATGTTAACGTAGGCGAAAGAGTAGTAATTTGTGACAAAGTATTCAGTTACGAGCGGATAATAATTTTCCCTTTCGTTTTCCGAAACTATCCATCCTGAGCTCTTTTAGGAAGCACTCTTTGCCTCCAGTGCGCTGAAGCTAATGCAAAGGAAAAGTTTATATTTTTGCTTCCCCTTAACGAGCTAAAAGGACATTATCAAAGACAGAAGCCTGTCTCCAGAAAAAAAAATTCACTCAGGCACTACACCAGTTCAATGTGCGTCATCTTTGTTAAAAATAACGTAGGCTCGTTACAAAGCTAGTTTTTTTTAATATTAATGAAGGAGCTCTGGAAGCATATAGAAGGAGATAAGGTTGCACTGCCTTAAAGAAGACACGTTACAGCGAAAGAGAAATGTCTGGATAGTTTACAGACTCACAAGGCATAAATAGTGCAGCACAAGCAGTAAAAAAGTGAGGAGACATCATATAATTATAATTGCATTACAGCAGCTTCGCTCTTTAAAAAACAAACTAACAACGTCACAGAGCAAGTGTAAAGTAGAAATGTTACTTTCATGAATTCATGATTTTTGGTGTGACGAAGGAGCGGACGGTGGTCTGGACCATCGACAAGAAACAGACAAGACAAGTCTTAGGACAGAAATATTTAAGAGAGAATAACTTAGCAAGCAGGGAAGGATACTAGTCTTGTTAAAAACATTTAATATAGAAGTAAACCTAAAGATTTAAATATATAATCGACCCCTCCATAGGGAAAAAAATGGATATAAACTTGTGTATATTAAATCCGTGCATATCACGTCGCAATATGAGATCTCCATATATTATCAAGTATAATATGATGTAAGCGTACGCATAAGTTTCTAAAGTTAAAAAAGTTGATGTTTATCTTGTTATTATTATTGTGGTGGTGTGTGAGGACTCAAAAGCTCAATTGTTGGAATGAAAAAGTTGCTCGAGCTCTCGACTCTCGACCAGCTCAAACTAAACATAAGCGTCAAAATGAATTCTTCGCTTTGAGAGTACCAGCTCTTTTGTTTCATTTCATTCTTTTCGTGGGTTTCATTGAGATATGTTGTGCGCTTTTTTGTGCTCACACGTCTTCTAAACTGTCTTTTAAATGCTTTGAGAACTGAGGAGAGATAGAAAGAGAGAGAGAGAGAGAGAGTAAAGCCTAATAAGCGATTGGAATTAAATACCTGATTTTTCTGAAAGGAAAAGAACATACTACTTTAATAACTTAAAGTTTACTAATAAAATTCCTCTTGGTGCGATCCTATTTTATGTGAGACATTCAATTCAATTGGCTGTTAATCACAGTGAGCGTGTACAATAAATCTTTACATTTTTTTCAAAATACAATCATACATGGCTCGTTTACGTTCTTGGTGTAAAAGCTCATTCGTGTAGTGATTGTTTAGTTCAACGAGGAAAAAGTTGAAAGGAAAGTTTCGAAATTAAGGAATTTGCTGGATGCCGATATGACGTGAATGGAAATACGTAAGACTAAATTCTCGTTTCGTTTTTTAAGCGATAAATTTCCCACGAAGTAGAGTTTTTTGATCTGCTGTGATTTGAATGCATGCATAATGCATACATGCAAGTCTCTTTGGTCGACCAACAATGGAGAATTTTTATTGCTCATACATATTTCGGGTATTATATACTCCATTGCGGATCATGTTATGCAAATGATGTTTTTGGGGAATCACAAGACTTTGATGGCATAACATGATTAGGCATGATGTTTAACTTATGATAAATGAAACTTTTGGAAAAGATTTCATTAATGCTACTGTTCTATTCGTTGGCTGATGTCAGTCAACACGAAATTATTACTCTGTTTGCACAAATCATGAATTGACAATTTGGCAAGGGCTGACTGATGCATTTAATCTTAAACGTATTACCCTACGACTCGTTTCATAATGCTCTTGTACATTTTTACTGAACATGTTGCATAAACCTGTTTGTTTGCATAAACTCGTATAATCTTCAAGTTTATTTGACACATTGCTGAGGTTCCTGGATTAGGTATTAATTCAAGTACCTCTACAATAAACTAGAGTTGAGATGCATGATAAGAAAATTTAATCAAGTTTATGCATTTTGCTATGAAATCGGATCTTATAATTTTACCTGTCCGAATAAAGGCTAAAATGAAGGTTGACAAAATCTAGAAATTCTGTATATGGCCAAATGCATAGTATTTAAGATGAAAACTTAACCATGTGTAGGTAGTGTTAGCTAATTAGAGCTAACCACATGAAGTGAGTATCAGTTGTCCTCCTCGTTAATTATAATTAGGTAAAAATGACAGAGTGAAACAAAGGAAACTTTCTAAAATACTTTACATTGCATTCGAAACCAAAGCGGTCAAGTATTCAAATATTTAGAACGTATATGTAAGGTGTAAGTACATCACAACTACGATGGAGTGTTAGAAATAAGTGCGTTTTCAGCGTTTCAGAAATTCGTTAGCAAAGAATCTACATTTGAATGCGCCGGTAAACGGGAATTAGCCATTTTAAAAACAGTTCTGCGAACCGGACATGAGAGTAAAATTATATGAGATTTTAGGTACTTAAATCCTGCCTTTATCTTTATTGTCTCCTCGAAAAAATGAAATCATGTTCGTAGCTCAATTAAAAATGATTCCGTGACTGTATTATTCCTCTAAGTAAATAATATATTTATTATTTACATCTGCAATAGTTATGGTTCGCGGAGAGTCTATTATTTGGACGTTTGAGATCCATGATAGCATAAAATATTTAGTTTCGTAGAGTTTTAAGGAAACCGTATAGACAGTAAATCCAAGAGTTTTGAAGTTTAAGTCCAAGGCCAAGTTCATCAGAGAAACAAGTTATGAAAAGGAAAAGTTATGATTTGTACGCTCCTTTCAAATGATGGGTTTTATGGCCACGAAGATTTGAAGCATGTCTCATGACAACACCAAATAGGCACACAATCCGCTAACTTTTCTTTCAAAGTTGTTGTTTGATGCTGATGATAATGATGTATGCCTCATCGTACTTCATTGTTGAAGTTGAAGGAAGAAAAGGAACAAAGATCAGTCAGCTATCCATTCCATTTGTGTTAAGTAAGGAAAAGAATGTGTCTGTTTAGAAAAAACGCTTTCGCTTCCTCTTCGTTAGTAGGCCATCAGGGCAGTAGTATTGTTTGGGTTTCATCTTTTCCCTTTCTAAATCTGCTGAACCCTCCATTTCATTCATATGGCGGTGGTGATGGTGGAGTAAACCCTCATTATAAATTTTCAAGTATAATCATAAACGTACGAGTTTGATTTTCACTCATATAGTTCCTACCTCATATACTTACCTTATCAAAAAAAACGATGATGATATGATGGAAGTTATTGATAAAACGTGACAAACAAAACGATAAAAAAGTGGGTACGCTTAGAACTCTAATAGCGAGCGGGCCACCATAAGGTAGCTTACTTATCAAGTTATTTGACTGTGATTTTTAGCATGTAGATGCAGCTTCGTGCCCGTTTGATTACAATTACTGTAGTTAAACTACCATCATTGCTTAAAATTTGAATCCGGACTTTCCTATTTTGTGAGCACACACTTCTGATTAATATGCAGATACTGACGTAGGTACGCACCTAAAATATAGAGATTGTAAAGTGAAAGGTTTGTGAGAAATTCAGTAATGGGATTTTCACAAATTATTTTGCACTTAAACAGGATTAGGATTCATTAAGTAAGCTTAGCTCAGCATTTTTCCGTTTGGAGTGAAGCGAAGTGGAATGCAAATGAAACGTATAGAAAGTCACAGCTCCCGTGCTAGACAAAGCTTGCAGGCAAGCCGACATCTGAAAAACTACTCATGAAGACGTTCATCATCTAATTAACCTTGATTTTATTGAGAAGAAATGTTCATTATATTATTTACGGAGGAGAAAGGAGTAGCGGAGATGACTAAAAGTTATAAATCAAGACTTGTCCTCCACAACGATAGTAGAGGTGTAATAGGCCCTTTCAACTTCAACCGTTTTAATGGCGATTAGTACCCCTAATGAATCTTAATTGATGGAAACATGATTGTCTTTCTAGGCGGTAATAACGGCGGGAGTATGAAGTATGACATGACATGGTAGGACATGTCATCAAGTTGGACTTACATTCGCTAGTTATTGATATTGATTGATTGCCTATTTTTGAGAAACTCCACAAAACACGTTCCTTTTTTGCTGAATACGCCTAAAGTACTTCTAAACTTTAATGATTAAATCATAATTGTAAATTGTAATTGTAAGTCACAAGCGTCTTAAAGTTTTGGCACGTTTTTCACAATGTGATATGCTTCTGCCTTAACATGATAATCCCTCCTGATGGTTTTCCTAAAGTCAAAACTTAGGCCTTTTCGTTTTCGCATACGCCTCGCAAAACCCTTTCTTTAATTGGCTTAGGTGGGTCAATGTAGGTAAAAAACTGCTGTCATTACATTAAAGCTTCCGTGAATAAACACGTGGTTAGGAAAGAATGACATGTGTATCTTTGCAAATAAAGTGGATTAACATTGGTGTTCCTAAACGTGAACATAGTGAGTTGTTGAAGTTGTTCAGAACGTGATAGAATTTTTGAGGAAAGTTGCAAATAGAAATACATTGAGACCATGCTCAGCTTCAACTGTGTAGCATTGCGAAATCTAAACAATGACCAGTCTTCATATTCTCCTTGCACCAAGTCAACTGGCAAACAAAGCCTTTTAGATTTAACTTTCGATCTGTTAACTAGTGTCCACCACCGCCCTTGTACTTTCTTTGCATTAACAGTTATTTTTTCACGTTTTTTCAGTATTTAGACTTTTGAAAACGAGCTAGTGAACCATACTAAGGTTGTTGCCATCATGTTTCGAGACCAAGTGACAACCGTTTGCAGTTGGTTCGACCGCTGGTCTCCTTGTGAGCAGACGGTGGCGATGGTGGCTATGCTTCGAAGGCTTCAACCTACACAGGCTCGTTTCCTTATATCCGTTCTGAACAGACAAGTTGCTGACTGCACTGACCTAAGGAGAACCGAGATACTCGCAAATGACGCTAGTAAGCTACACTTTAAAATATTTTAGTAGGAGATGTAGGGATTTTTATGATTTCATTTTGTCACGGGGGCATTATGAATTTTGAATTTCAGATTTTGTGGCATCCCTCAACAATACAGAATCAAAAGAGACCCTGATGCGGGACCTCCTTACACATTTACCCTTGCTCAACCCTAAAAATTCGGAAGTGAAAGGCCTGTATTTGGCTCTTATACCCAAAGTTTTGAAGTACGTGTTAGAACATTGCACCATGGTGGAGGATGCCCGTCAGCTATTATCTTACAGCTTGATTCATCCAGCTTTCACCACTGAAGATCGTGGTTTATTTTCTACTTGGTTACATCAGTTTGATCAGCTTAACACTACGTTTTCTGGTGGAAGTGGTGGGGCAGCTTCATCCAGTGATCAGGGAATGAATACCAGTGGTGGTAGTTCACATTACCCCCAGAGTGGTGGAAGCCCCCCTTCTAATGAGTTGTGGCAACATCAACAAAGCAACATATCCGGATCTCCTGCTTCCATGTCCGCCTCTGGAGGAAACTATGGTACAAATTATCAACGCATACGACGCAGTAACAGCCTCACTCCACCCGTGCTTCACTCCGATACTTGGACCTCTCAGGTTGGTATAAGTTGAATTATATAGTAGATAGTTTGATTTTTTCTTCGTGTGTTATATACCATGATTGATATTAAATGTATGGCATATTTTATGATTTATCGCATCTAGGAAGAATTATGTGGGCCCAAGCCAAGAAGCTTATCCTTGTCGTCCGAGGTCAGCCCTCAAAGCTCATTAGCCTCGTCCGGATCAGGCAGTGAGACTCATTTGGATGACCCCAGGCCAACTTTTACAAATCCTGGAATGAGAGGTATGGGGCATACTGCATTTCTTGCATATAATTATAATCTTAACACACCAACATAAAATTAATAGTCGTAGCAATAATGTTAAATGAGGAGTAAGCACAGTTTGCGTTATTACAATTACAAAAGCGTTATTTATTCAATTGCAAGTTTACTTGAAAAAAATATGGCAATTCGTGTAGTATGGTTAATATGACATAGTGTTTCGAATCAGTCACCTCCACCTGAGCTAGCTTCACCACCAAATATGGCAACTTTGATTTCATCATAGAGAATCAGTACAAGAGCACCTCCAGTGCCTCGGAGAACGTTAGAGAAAGCTCCCTTGAAGAAAGCTCCAATACCTTCTTGAGCTAGTACCTTCTTCCAACAGTCGATAGTGCCCTTATAACGGCGTTTTTCAGCAGGTAAGCCAGATTGCATCATCATTCGTCGTCGGACTGTGTCGAATGGATAAGACACTATTCCAGAAATTGTGGTCACGACTTGAGCAATCATAAAAGAGACAATCAGGGGCGTGTTCTTAGGATCCGGTAACATTCCTTTCATCGTGTCGTAGAAGCCAAAATAACACGCTCGGTAAATGATGATTCCCTGAACAGAAACCCCAAACCCCCGGTATAATCCTAAGGGTCCATCCGATTTTGCTGTTTTTCCAATACAGTCAAACAAGCCTTTATACTGCCGTTGACCATCCTTTCCTATGTCTGCAGCGAGACGGGTACGCGCGTAATCCAGAGGATACACAAAGCAGAGAGAGGATGCACCGGCTGCCCCACCAGATGCCAAATTTCCCATGAAGTAGCGCCAAAATTGGGTCTTCTTGTCAACGCCAGCCAAGAAAATGGCCTTGAACTTGTCCTTTAAAATAGAAAATAACCACAATGTGGTTATATTAATATGATCTCCTACTTCCTGACCTCAATAGGTTGAATACCTAAACCAACTTACCTTAAAAGCAAAGTTGAGCGCTTGAGTTGGGAAGTATCGAATCACATTGGCCGTGTTTCCCCGCCAAAAACTTAGGAACCCCTGCTCTTTCGGTATTCTCACAAAGCAATCAACCATTCCCTTGTACTGTTTGTCCTTCGCGATTTGACTTGACACAGCTTGCACCTGAAGGAGGAGCTTGACTCGCTCTATTGGTGCCACCGCTGTTTTTGATATCGCCGCAGAGATGCCACCTGCGACGAAATCCTTCATAAACGCCTCCCAGTCAAATCCCTTCCCCGACATTTTTGCTAATTTTCTGAAAGAAAGTTCTCAATATATCAGTTTACAAACAACTTTTAAAACGTTATTTGCAATAATTTCAAAATTAATTACTACTACATTTTTAGTGGCTATTTGGAGTTGTGCTTACATGCAAATTAAATCTGATCCAGTAAAGTCAAAGGTTTATAGTCAATGATAACCTGCTTATAATGCTAACACAATATATCCCCTGAGTCCAAATCCCTAATTGAAAGAGTATAAAAATAAAATTCCTATTATTTCTTAACAATTCACAACAATTAACTTTGACAACTTGTTCAGTCTTGCTTGCGTCCAGCTTTTATTTACAAATTACAAGATAATGCAAGCAATTTAAAACTAAATACACTTGCAAAAGGTGTAATTTGAAATTAGAACGCAAACAGGTAGACTGAATGGAATGAACTTTATCAAAAACATTGCAGGAAATGTGGACTCAACACCTCTCAAATTCGACGACGAGTTCATTCACCTCAATTTAATAAGTGCTTTCAGCAGTAGTTTGAAACACTAAAACCTGCGAGTATGTATTGCATTGGCGCCCGAACTCCGAAGATGCCAAGTGAAGAATACTGTGCAAAACTATCATGTTGAATAACTGCGGTGTGGCGTTTGAAATAAAAATTGAACAAAGGCAATACAGCTTACCTGGAGCTTTGTTGTATTGGATTCGCTCGGATGCAGTTGTGTGAAACAGATGAAACTAAAATGCGATGTAGAATTTAAATTAAAGTGAAAGTACTAGGTTTGGCGTAGCTACTGATAAGGTTGATCTTTCAACCCTCAAGCTGGTATAAATTCTGGCGTTCGGATTTTCATTTACTTGGTTATAATTAAACGATAAATATATAATCAGAAAAGTTTCTATGACAGGAGTACATAGGGTTGAATACTATTTTCTTATTGGTATCATGGCGGCTTCAGATTAGGTAATGAACACAGGCGAAAGTATAACAAGCTTTTTCTTGATTTCAGATGTCCCCACCTGGCTGAAAAGTCTTCGCCTACACAAGTACGCCTTCCTGTTTGCACATTTGACATTCGAAGAAATGATTAATCTCTCTGAGGAGACGCTAGAGCAGCAAGGTGTGACCAAAGGAGCTCGCCACAAGATTGTCTTGTCGATAGGTAAACTGAGAGATCGGGTGAATCAACTGAAGCAATTGTACGAGCAAATGCCTCGCGACAAGGATTCCCTGAGGAATTCTTTGACTGAACTAAAATGGATGCTGACTACTCCTATCAAACCTCCTTTTGCCACTGTTCCGATGGATGGTGAGGACGCGGGGTCAACCTCAGGGAAGGCTGACAATAGTGCTGGCACATCAAGTACAGGAAGCAATGTTGGTCCCATCGGCAGCAATCGACCTCAGACTGGAGATGATATACAAGGTGGAAGTGGTGCCAGCAGCAACAGTATTGGAGCCAACATTAAAGCGGATGTTGAACTTACAACTTGGATCGTTCACGTGATTGGAAAAGCTTGTGAACTCAACCCTGACCCAGAGTGTGAAGCGCTGTTAGTCTCCATTTTAGATAGATGCTTGGTCCATGAAGCTTTCTCCGAGAAGCAGAAGCGCGTAATGACATTGTGGAGGCAGCAGCATGCCACTGTGCGTAGAAATTCTATGGGACATCCACACTTTCATCATCACAGAAATACGGGTAGTCCCGGTGTAAGTTTCAACGGAAGCTCGAAGCATGGAAGCTGTGGAAACTCTGGAGGTGGTCGTCATTTCAGTCCGCGTGTGCTCAATATTAATAATCAACTTGGTAATGCATCTCTTGCTTCCATCCATTCTCCATGGGGCATCCCGGGAAATTCCATCCACGCTATGTTTATGGCTAAACGGCCCAGTCTGCAAGACCAAATTTTAGAGGTGTGTTCATCCATTTCCAAACAATGTAACAATCTGTGTTTGCTTAATGAACTCATTTAAATTATTTTTGTTGCTCATGTAGTCCGCGCGATCTCACTTGTCCGTTCAGCGTACTAAATCCGCTCCATTACCCAACTTTCTCGCTCCCGGCCTATCTACTTCACCTCCAATGACCCAATTCGACCATTTGAACCCCCTTGGAGCTGCCGAATTTATCGGTGGGTTAAGCTTCCCTGATGCGGTCTCATCACTAGGTCTAGGCCATGACGCACTTGGCACAGGTGTAAATCCTGATGTTGGATTAGCGGGAGTCGATCCTTCAGGATTTTCAGCGTCTCAAGGAGGTAATCCCGGGGGAACAACTATGTCCGCCATGGACATCACCTCCAGATTGGAATCCCTCTGTCTTAGCATGACAGAGGCTGCTCTTGGTCTGTCATGTACAAATTATTAAACCAACTTATGCAAATCATAGCAAAAAAGAAATGCTTCAAGGTATTGGGAAAAGTATCTCCTTACCCCTGATAGAGTATAAATGCATCCGTAGGAAAACGCTACCCACGAGAAAATCTAGGACAGAATGATGCTGAAAAGGTATAATGGTTTTATCGTTTAAAAACTTGAACTCTAGGAAAGGCTGATGATCATATATAATGAAAATCTACAAATTCATGTATACTATAATTTTAATTGCATTCATTCATACTAATTTCATAAAATCCATTATGGTCATAAATGAATTATTCAATATTCAATCGATTCATAGTTATAGTATATTTAGCTATTTGAATGTTTCTGGTCGATTTTGTCAATCACTGGTTATGAATGAGGTAAACAAAAGGATGGATATAAATTTATTGAGGATGATAAAATTTTATGATGATATCTGCATGTGAATACTTTAATGAATAATGACTTGATTAATACTTTTTGCTTACCCTAAAGAACGAAAGAAATCTTTAGAGGAATGGAACGGGTCATATAAGGGAAATCTATAGATGGATGAAACTCGATTGATTAGTTTACAGGTAGCATGCACCTGAGGTGTGTACATTTTGTGTATGGAAGTGAGACTGAAACAAAAATATTGAGTGCGTGGGAAACGAAGTGCGTTTTTGTATGCCACACTAAAATTTTTGAGTGAACAGTGCGTGCTGCTTTTTAGCAATATAGGGAAAGTAGTTAAATTATTTTACCCTTTAATTAGTGATTAATTAACCTATATACCAAAAACATTAACAATGAATATAAATTAGAAGGAAGGACTGTATTTTATTTCATTATTTAATCGAGAGGTACATGATATGGTATAGTAACTTTTAACGCGATATAGATTTTAATTTTTTTTTCTTAACGAAATAATGGTTGCAAAACACTGAGAGTCTGTCTCTTTTTTCCAAGAAAAATTAATGGTTCAAATTGGATTGTGCTGTATTTTTTCCATTGATGGGAGAAAAGCGAAAGTGATTTATTATTACTTTTTACCAGGAAAGGTGGATCTGGTTAATCCATTTTTCGTAATCGACGTTGCCTCCAAATCATATTTAAAAATTCGATAAAAATATCCAATTTTATTTCGCAAAATATCGTTCACGTTATGGTTTCATTGAGCGCAAGGCGCTCTCCACGTTCGTTCTCGTTCAAGCGCTGGCAGTTTTTTTTTGTCATTTACATTACAATTATGTGGAAAAAGAAATATTGTGATTTATGATGAAAACTATACATGTTATCTGTCTCAAAATTTATCTTTATTTAAACTCTTCTATCCAAAAAATTGTTTGAGCTGGATCATATTCGTAAAAATTGTAAAAATGTTTTCGTCTACATCGCTTCATTTCTTTATTGCAGGGACATTGAAATGACTAATCGGTTGCATATGCTGGCAACATTCGAAAAATCTTTTAACGTAGATCGTTATTTACCGCATTTTCGTTTTCGGTAATAACACCACCTTGTTCGAAGAATTTTTACTAATAAGTAAGTTACTTGGTATAACTCATACCACTTCCGGCAATATGTAAACATGAATATATATACTATGCATATAATTATCATAATAGTTTAATGTATTTTAAATAATAATTTGTAACATTTACATATGACCCGAGAGATGACCCGTATTTAGGAGGTATGAAAATGATAAAAATATTAAACTTTGTAGTGTTTTTTTAGTTAACTGTTTTCAATTTTTTCAAATGGAGTGACAAGAAGAGGTATTCTTTGATTTTACCTGTACAGGAGTCATGAATTGTGCAATAGCTGTTTCGGAATGTTAGTTAAGTTGGTATTGGGAGGGATGACATAAAAAGAAAGATCCGATAAATAGTAAAAGAATAGTCTGTAAGTTATCATGAAAATTGGTTTGATGTAAGAGTGAAGTTTAAGAGAGATTTATGCGAGGTTATCTAGAGTTTATCACAAGGAAATGGTCAGGATTAAGTGGTTTTAGGAAAGGATTTCTCTAATTAATGATATGAAACAAGGTCAGGAATAAAGACTGGAATAGAAGGTTCACTGGACATGCACAAAGATTATGATTAACATACATACAGTTTCATAACCGTCATGTTCTAGAAGGTTCATTTCGTCAGATGGAAATTAAGAGAAATGTCTAGGAAGATATGTATATTCCTTATGACAAGGTCTAAGGAAATGAACACGATTTAACGAGGCACTTATGGTGGAATATAAAAGTATCACTCATTAATTAATGAACCGGGAAGGATTATGATTATAAGGAATGGCTAAAATGTACGAAATGAAATGCATCACTATAATATTGATTGATTTTGTTTGAAACACCTCTTCATTGTTATTTACCTTTGAAAAACAATGATTTCACTAGTAAGACTGAGCCATAAAATATTTAACAAAGAGAAGCTGAAAAAAATATTTAGAAAATAGGGTGCAAAATTACATGCGAGGTGTTTTGCACTCTCATAAATACTATCTATATTAATGAATTATTCTTTACCGAAATGCAGTTTCATGCAAGTCAAGGGGCTGCCCAGCGTAAATATTTTACAAAAATGTTATACCTGTGCTCATGAAAATTACAATAACTTTTTAAAAGAAGGCGATACTTACGTAGAAAAGATGTCACGACACAAGTAAAGTAGATAAGATATTAATGGAATCACCTAATTAAGATCATTATACAGGTACCAATCATCCCTCAGCATGTAAAAATTTGGTTCAGTTTAAAATTTCCCGCCAATACATCTACTGTCAGAAGAAGGTACAAACAGGCCAATTCATTTTTCAAAATTATTTACCCTTTAAACAGAGCTAACAAAAAATGTCCATCACACCGTAAACCATAATTTTTTTCACCTGTACATATTTTTATACTGTGGACTGTAGCTACTATTAGAATTATTCTCCAATGTATACCCAACTGGTGAAAAACATACAA
>JAANSQ010001384.1:0-15403 GCA_036850885.1 Lepidocyrtinus dapeste
GTTGAGGTAAATCAATTTAGCATCAAAATTTATGGAAACGAGCAAGTATGCATAAAAATTACTGCTTAAATAAAATAAAATGCAATAAAATAATTGCTTTACGAGCCAGGTAGAGTATTATCCATCCGCACTTTTGGGGCTATGCAACTCTGTCGGCGAATCGTTCTGGGTTACCAGAGTCACAGTTCATTGCTATAAGCTTCATTGAAGGTGCGAATTAACATGTTAATTTTCTGATTTTGCTCAGGCGTTAGATCAGTATCTCTATAAATTGTGAAAATAGCAACAATAAGATAAGACGCAAACATTACAATTTTGACGTTTGTTCAATATGTGCAGAGTCAAATGGAAATTTGCGCTTCAACTTTTATCATCAGGACCCATAAATTTACTTCAATGTACCATTAAGATGAAGCAAAGTCATATAATCAAAAGTAAATTTAAGCCTACATGAGAAAATAAATTATCCAAAGTATTAATTAAATTGTTCATAGGTAATTCTAGCTATTTCGAGATCTTCGAAGAAGGGATTTGAAGGAATGTATTTGCCTTGAAAATTCAAATATATTTCGCAAAAACTTTCAAAGGCCGAATCGATGTTTCCAATTAGATAACTAAGATGAGCTGCAATATTTAAATTCTATCCTTTCGGTACGAGCTTGAGAGGGTTGAGGATTATAGTTTAATTGCGGAACATTAATCTGAACAAAATGGCAAGTAGTTCAGCTACATTTTGCTGACCTTTTTGGTCTAGATAAATAAAGCTATAATAATCTGTATCCTATCAATAAGGAATGGGCCAAGCATTAAAGATTTGAAAATGATGGCACTTTAAGAGAGAAAAGAAGTGGCGAGTTGCGTTGCGTTGCATGGTACGTTTTTGATTTCGAAATATTGTCGAATTATGCGCATTGTATCATCAGATCAAGCAATCCTCGCGTTGTCATAAATCTTAAATATTTTTATGAACTTGTTAGTAGTCTCGTACTTGCTTATTAAGTTCTGTTGACACAAATTTCTATTATAAAATTTCGATCAGAAGCTGGTAAATGTAAAAGAGAACAGTTTTATGCATTTAAATATTTGCAACTTTTTGCTACATGATCAGCTCAAATTGACTCATTCTCAACGCAGCGTAAACATGCAAATTATAATCACACGAAAGTTATAACTATGGAGGTGAAGTAATGAGGTACTTTGAGCAGCGTTTGGAGCATACATAGTGAGAGCATGTACGAATGGATTCTGATGATATGACATTCTTACCATTGGAAGATCTTAAAATTTGAGGAGTGAACCTTAGCATGTAAAATTAAGTCGACCAGAACACTTGCCAAAATTTGTCGGGAAAATCATGTTTTATTTCTAAACAATTTAATATAAGTTCTTTGAGAGTTTTGAGAAGGGAGAAATGCACAGGTATTTAGTTTTTCTGTTAGTTTGAAACGAATTTTCAAGCTGTAGCAAAGAGATTTTTAGAGCCTCGTTCATTATGTTTCGATTTTCTGGGACTTTAGGCAAGACGGAAACCATCATTATTACCGTGGTTCTTGTTGTTGTAGTTGTAACGCCTACTGTTGTCTCCTCTGACGGGATCAGCTCCAGTTCCACTGGATCCAGAGCTAGTTTCTATGGTGTCGTGGAATTCATAGATCATTGGGATGGCTTCAGGCCGGCTTAAGGTGTAACCTAAGCTCTTTGGCTGTTGGTGTTGCTCGTATGTTCTCTGGGGTACGGAAGGTGCCTGGTACTGGTATGGAGTAGCTTGTTGGCGCTGTTGGTACTGAGGCTCTTGGCGGTACATGCGTTGCTGCTGTTGCTGGACAACTGGGTTGTATTGGCGTTGTTGACGCATTTGTTGTTGCTGAATGACGGGTGAATATTGGCTTTGATAGCTTTGCCGTGTTTGCTGGACTACTGGGGTAATTTGACGCTGTTGGTAAACTTGTTGTTGTGGTTGAGCTGCTGGGGATACTTGACGTTGGTTTTGATTGAAGTAGTTACCAGAACGACTAATCCTGGAAGAACCGTACCCTCCATTTCTAACTGGAGATATGATATTATCCTGCTGGAAAGAGTTGGACATGGATCCTCCAGCACGGCTGGCTGCTACGCGTTGGTCATATTCATACACAATCTGGCCGACCTGTCAAAGCAAATCCCCAAAGATTAAACATGCTATACTAAGTTTTTAGGTCACTTGGGTGAAATTGGTGGAACCTCAATATTCACTTACTTTCTGGATCAATGCATCATCAACGTATTCGTAAGGGTTTTGTCCGAATACGGTGGCAGCGAAGATAAGAGCGAGAGCCTGGATAAATTTTAAAAAGAAAAGATTTTTAATACCAGCCAAAAAAATTAAGGTAATTTTATATTTATCCTTGATTATGTTACCAAAGACTTCATGATGCCAATCTCTGTTTCAAAGGGATGGATCCGATTTCTTGCGAAAATAGATTTCTTTTCTTGGAAAGCGCCTGGAGAGAAATAGATACTTCAGGCTGTCCCTTGCGTACCTTATATACCTTCTCCATTCAGTAAAAACTGGCTGGTTTAAAACATCAACCACATTTTTCAATATTTCAGTATTACATAATTCAGCATTTAATTTCCAGTTTCTGGGAAGCCGGTTTATTTTCCAGAATGGATTGTAGTTTTCGTGGAAAATCAAATCAAATCAAGAGTCAGTCAGGACCAACAAGATCAAATTATACAAATTATAAAAAGGCAAGAATACCGTAAATATTTTATTTATGCCCAAAATATATAACACATTAGAGGAAAGCTTTCGGGAGTTTAGCATCCCCTGTCCCAAGTTTTGCAACTTCTGTTTCCATATTTTTTTAAAAATTTTCATGCAACTTAAATGTTCACATTTATTTGTATATGTCACCTGTACTACACGTGCACCCATTAAAACAATTTGAATTTTAGACCAAACTCAAAATTGGAATATTTACGTTTATCCCATTCATCTCATATTATGTTGCAAGTTACGGGAAAGGTAAATTGTGGTCATAATCGTATCATGTAATTATCATCATGTTTCGTTGCCCAGTTGTCTAGCCCTCGTTGCAATTTTTTTTTTACAAATTACTGCCAAAAACTAGGAATCTCATGTTTTTGTAAGACTTACGACTTGAGTTAATGAAGCCAAATGGCTTAAATGTGCTTGTTGATGTCATCACACTTCAACATAAGTCATCTCTCATACCACACTTGCAAGCCTTCACCCATAACTTTTTTTGGATTTTCTCCAGCAGTGCATACGGCTGCACGTGTATTTCATCATAAAATCGTGACTTCATAGGCATAAAAAATTACGAAATAGGCTGGACACCCACCTCCGAAATGGGTTCACATTACTCATACTTAACAACGACTGTCAAAAAACCAAATTGATTCCAGTTCCAGTCAAATATTCGTTTATGATAATTACTCCTGAGCCATCATCCGGTTCAAACTTCTTTAGTGGTACCAAGCTCAAAACTTTGGGATCGCTTGGCACACAAAAAAGAGTTATTACATCAGACCCCATATAAAATCCTGAAATATGATAAAATCCTGCAAAAATTATTTTCGTGAATGAATTTTAGGTGGTAAAAGAGTAATAGTGTAAACAGACTGAAGAGAGTACCTCTCGCTCACTATTTTACAGAAAAAAAGTGAAATGAATCAAATATGTAATTTAAACTACTTTCTTAAGCAAAAAAAACTTGTTTGAGAAAACTCAAAAACTTGATTTACCCCAAAGTTTATTTTAGACAGTGAGCCTTATTTTATACCCAGATTTTGCGCACCACAATAAAATTTTAAATCAAAAAAGTTCTCTACTATTTCCAGGAGAATTGATTCGAAGTTGATGGAGATGGAATGGGTAGAATTTACGAAATAATCCTTCCTTTCTCTTTATTGGTCTTAATGTTGTTTCGCATGAAACAAAAAAGGCAAATGATTCGATTTCAAGTTTTAAGCAAATTCGCTCGGATTCAAACCAAAAAAGAGGAAACTTGTTATAGGTACCTGACGATTATTTTATCAATCGTGGTAAAATCCATACTTGACATTCACGTGTAAATCATGAAATGAATATCACTCTAACACCTATGGCAAATAAATCTCTGGTAATAAATCTCCAGGTCCAGACAGAGGTAAGTAGACTAGCTTGAAGAATCACTATCTGAACTGATTCGTATGCATATGTATTCCTCCAGATTTAGTTTCTTGTAGGCCGAGTTTAAAATAGTGTGAAGAGATGATGTAATATAATTGATGTTGATTCATTGTGAACTTTTAATTGCAAGTAGAATATTTATGATTATTGTGTTTCGTGATTGGATTACCGAATTTAAAATACTAGGACCTCTGTGCAATTGTTTCTCTTTTGAAAGTTCGTAGATCTTATCACCTCCAATTGACATTGGAATCGACCAATGACCATGCCATGACTGGACAGATCAAGTCTGTGATGCTGAGAATGGCCAGCTTCAGAATTAATGCTATAAAGTTGTGTAAAGTCGTATGCAGAAAAGGACGCGTTATATGCTTTATAACGAGTTATATTTAATTTTGGCTGGAATAATTTATTTTACGGTATGGGACAACAATTGCATACGTTAGTGATTGAAAAGAACAGATTTGCTAAAGTTGAAATTAAGAAAAGAATAAAAGAGGCAATAAATTATATAGCACAGCCGATGTATGGAGGAAAAGTTTACGAGGCAAGGAGGAAATAGACAGATGGAGGAATAATTTAAAATGACTGGGAATATAATATTTTTCTGTGGGATTGACTACGAGTTTGAACGCGGTGGGACTAATAAAAATGTTAAGGCTGACAAGAATTGTTGGATTGATCTTCTGAATTTCATTGAAGATGCTTAGTTGTAACCTCCGTTGGAGCCTCCGCGGATAGAACCTCCACGGCTTGCGCCTCCAGAAAGGGAGAAGTCGTCGAATACGTTGAGCTGGGAATAAACAAATTAGTGAATTATTGTTATTTTGGCGATCAATTGAGTGGTGTGAAATATTTAAATACCGGGCTCAGGGCGGCCAAGGGAGATTCCAGAGGAGCGAGAACTTCCTCCGAAAGACTGAGCGGATCCACGGCTAGGAGCACCATAAGATGGTCCTGGTGCTGGGGCACTGTCGTAACCACCTTGGTTTCCGTTTCCGTTGGATTGAGACTCGAGGTCGAATTCGGCAATTCTTTCAGCTGCAGGTTAACCACGGAGTCATTTGAAATCAAAGGGCTTCAGATTAATTGTTAAGTATAATGGGTAACCTACCTGGCTCTGGGTTTCCAAGCATAGCTGGTCCGCCAGATTGGGATGGAACACCATAAGCTGGGCTTGGTCCGTTAGAAGAACCTCCGTCACTAAGGGATCCAGAGACACGGGAGAGGATTTCAGAGTCCAAGTTAAGACCTTCGGTTCCTTGACGACTTCCAGAACCATCACCGCCTCTGGCGATAAGGTCTCCAACACGAGCAATCAAAGCTTCATCAACATATTCGTTGATTCCACTTCCTCCACTGCTTCCTCCCCTGGAAGAAGAGTATCCACCAGAGAGTCCCACATGTGGTGGAGCTTCTCCAGAAACCACAGCAACAACGGCGACGAGAACGATCTATCAAGAAAAGAACGTTTATAAAAATGATCTGCACCTAAATATAATCCAACTTGTTTCCAGATAACTTGAGACTTACAAATTTGTTCATTTTGGAGGGAAAATTGGTAAAATTAGCTAAAGAGATGGTTCTATTGGAAAGCTAGTGAAGAGACTGATTGCAAGAAACGGAACCTTGTGAGCCTTTTATAGTACCAAAGTAACCTTTGATGCCCCATAAGCTTGATCTGTAGAGGACCATCACTCCATACAGTTCTCATCTTCATCATCATTAAGCGTTCACGATGAGGCATATAGAGGAACCTAATTATGGATACATTTTATACGGCTTATCATTTAGTGTCAGTTTTGTGAATTAATTAACGGGCACAATGTAAGACGCGTACGTGAGTTGTAAGGAACTACACGTTCCTCCATGAATATCAAAATGAACGCTGTTCTGAATCCTAAATTCCAATCCATAGCCGGAGGGATGATCTATCTTTATTCAAATTCCGCAAAATTTATACATCTGCATATGTTTACTTTGCTAACATCGCTTTTTCTACAAAATGAGGTGTTTATTGACCGACCATAAAATACACAAGGAAGGAAAGGCCATATGCGCGTATACATATATGCTTGGGTGTCATGTCACTCGATGCAAAACTTTTCATAATTCCATATAATCCTCCAAAAAGGTAAAAAATGGATGTTTATTTTATGCAAATTTTAGTATTTTCTTTAAAAAAATGCGATAAAGATGTACGGGCCCTCGTTCCATAATCCATAGGATCCCATCAATCGAATCCCGCAAAGATTCACGCGAGCGTCGAATTACTCATAAATGGACAATGAAAGATATTTTAACTGCCGTTAGCTTGTCTTCCCTACGGTTGTCCACAATGAGACGTTGCAGACTTTTCCAAGATCACATCACGTCTCAATCCTAATCCTAATATTGCTTTGTCCACAATATAGTAGCTTTTTAAACAATTTTAACCCTTTCATGTAAAAGAAATGATCCAAAAATTCGTTAACCACAATAGAAAAATGATGAATATTATTAAAACGTTTATTTTATATCCTTTTCAGTCGTTTTTGCAAAGTCTCATGTTGAATACTAAAATGTCATCACCCTTGAAAACCTCGAGAAAAAATGATGGGATTGGATTGGGACATAAGGGATGCATATGATTTACCTTCTGCGATGAAATGAAATGCTTCCCTCTTATTTCTGGGTTGACATTGAGTTTGGAAATTGCAACTTTTTCCCCAAATAAATTACGTGATTCTTGGCGCAATTATAATTGTTTAAGAAAACAATCATATTTTTGGTGATGCGCTGAGGTGTAATAAACCACTTTTTTCCAATGAAAAAAATAAATGTTCTCCCTTCAGACTCGTACGTAATATATCTTATCCAGCTAGGTTCTTACAGGACGACAAGGACAACAAAAATGTTGGGCACTCAAATACTCAACGCAAATACCCAAAGATCCAATCTATTCTTGCACTTTGGCGATTGTAACTAATTAGTTGATTGGATGCTGATTGCGAAATGCCGACAGTAGACAACAGAAGGAAAAATGATCAATTACTTCCTCGCATGTGCTGTATAAAGTTACCTCAAACCAAACCACATCTCATCTTCTGATAATTATTCACTGGACATATTCTTTGAATAGCTCATCTCTTAGATAAATCATGATTATATGATGACCAATGGTAACATTGAAAAGGACATTTTAGGAAGTTACGTGATTGCCATTTCGTGAGAAGTAATCATGCAAAAACAACAAAAAATATGGAAGATAAATAAAACTTCATTTTACTTCTCTTTTTAATTGCTAATTGTTAAATATAGCAAAGTGTCAAAGTCATGTCAGGGAATGACAGTATGCATTTTACTTTCATTTTCTTTGTGTCAGTGTCAGAATATTATTGCTTTTATGATCCCTAATAACAAGGAATAACTTTTATTTTTTATAAACTATTGGCCGTGAAGAAACTATGAAAAAGCGTAGTTTATTTTTTTTTATTGGCCTGGACATCACATAAAACCCCTGTGGATGATCACGAAATAGCTCCTGAAACAAGAAATAGTAGTAAAAATTTTATTGCAATTAATTGCGGTTAGTCTTTAAATCTTGACAGAACTGAAAGGCTAATTTGGCGTATTTCATTTAACCCCAACCCTCTTCTAACTGTCTTCAAATGTCATTAAGCCTGAATATAAAATTATTACGATGCACATAATATATTTATGTTGCGCAGTGAACTAATCCAAAAAAAAAAAAGAATTGTTTTACCTTCTTTATCCAGAATCCTTCTAATTTATCCAGAATTATACCTAGAAAATGGTTAGTTTTGCCATTGATCAAGTTGACCACTGACTTCCTGCAATTTCATGGAAACTCATAGATTTATTAGCATTGAACTGCGAAACCAAGGAGCACATTTGAGGCACACATTTATTATTAATGTTTCCTTGAGTTTGCTAATTAGGCGCTCTATGCGGCGTCTTCATTGGTAATGAAATGTTAAATTGTCGGAAAAAATCTGCAAGCCTTAGTCTTTGCGTTGATATGTGTAATAGGAGAAGAAGTTAAGCTGAGGAAAACATACTATCCACATCTGTGATTATGAGCATACATTTGTCTAGGCTCTACTATGAATACCTACGAGACATTGACTATGCTTCAACGGTAACTGCTCATAAATCATGCGATAGTGACCACAATATATACGAGGTTTATTCTGGAAACATATTTGCAATTTCTTAAATATGTCATGATATCTTGAGAATGAACAGCAAGCAAGAATAAAGCGTGTATTGACCCTCGTTGATCTCACGACCGATTGATATGGCATAAATTTTATGTAAGCCGGTATTCGGGACCCCCGGAGATGCACTTCGCTTTCAAGCGTGATCATGTGGAAAGGCAGACACATCAAAATCAGAACTAGCTTTGAGCAGCGGATAATACAATTTTATGAGGTAGTTACATTTTTCCTGGATGCATTTTATCATCATTAGATGCATTTCCTGAAAAAACTTAATATCCTCAAATGTAATAATTTATGCATTACCAATATCGTTTTCGGTCAATGGATTACTTCTGTATTACAAACGACCATTATATATTTCTTACATTCTAAATTATCTGAAGAAGACTGCTGACTTCCCCTTATCTATTAATCTTCTTTGTTACCTTTAGGTATAGCTTTCATCCCTGTTCAGTTTTTCAGTGTCAGTAAGTAATACAGTAATTTATTCAAGCTGGCAGTCAAGTTCAATGCCATATCGGCAATCCCTTGCAATCTTTCGTGTCCAACAATGACCAGCAATGAGCGAGCGGAAAGGCTTTGTACAACTTTTGTCTAAGTCGCAATAAGGAAAAGAAAAGGTAAGAAGGTTCAGTTAAGGGAGATTAATATAGTGTTGCGTTGTATATTGTATCAAATGCACGTAGGTGTGTATTCAAGTAATAATGATAAATGTAAAATATCACTCAAAATGCTTCTGTTCAGCTCATTTGCAGCAGAAATTCATTCGCAGAATGACTCTAGTTGGCATATTAATATCTCAAGACACCCCAAAGTAGTTTTTGTCAAATTTTAGCTACGTTTAAATTCGCCCTTGAGCTGCAAATTCTTTCTTCTCAGTCTTAATAAAGTTTTTTACCAACGTATCTATCTAAATCTATATTCTACAACCCCGTCGCATTATGGTGTTAGCAATAAATTTCCAGACGTACGCCAGATACAGGTGGCGAGTGGCATCTTCATAAAGCCTAGAGAATTAGCTGTCGTTTTACGAGTGTTTCTTGCTAGCCTAGTGTTGCATTAAACCAAAATAAATGATCCTTTTATTGACTTTCTTTCTATTAGGTTAGCTAAATATCAAACTTACATGTCCAGTGTAAAGAGAATGTATGCATGCGGCTGAAATGAATCCAGGGAATTGGTTTATTAAAAATGTCTGCAAGTATTATGTTGGGTTGGGATTTCTTTCTAGAAAAGGAATGTTCTCAACAGATACACTCACAAAAGTACTTATTTAATCTACACACTAGTTATTTCACCATTCCATATGATTCTGCGGTGGTCGTGGTTAATACTCCCACTAACACAATTGAAACCAGGTCTGATATCCGGTCTGGCAATCTGGCATCCTTCAGTATTTTCAGTACGTAGGATACTTAATAAATTACCAGAAGCTATTTCTACAGTATATGTCGGACTTTATTATTGAGTTTGGATACGCAATTAGGGTAGCTCAAATCAAATGCTGAATATGTGCGTAGTATATAAATAATCCAGAAACTTATAGTAATGCAATATATTTATGGATGCAAATTATACTGAGTACCTACGTCAAATATGCTACGTTTTTTCACTTGTAGCATATATTATCCTGTCGTATGTTACTCCGCAAATGAATTCAAAGCTTACAACGGGGCAAAAGTACTTTCTCATCCGTTCCATGTAACTTGAATATGAAAAGAGAATTGGAATAGAAGGAGTAAAAGTGGGACTTACATCAACTTAAGATGCAACCATAGCTGGAGTTAGACAACTCAAATGTACCAGGTTCCAAGAAGCCAGCAGGTTTACTTTCGTTTTATGTGTGTTTACTTACACAATGCATAAAGTACACGTAAAGTAAAAGCTGAATCGTAAGAATATGTGAAAGCTTTCAGCTTTCCACTTTACTCCAATACAGTACACATATATGCATAAATAACTTTCTCCGGAACTTCTGGACGAAATTCAAGTTGGCAGGATTGGGAATATAACAGCCATAACAGATAATAACTGAGTTTCGCTTGGAGGATAACAAGGGTCTTATATAAGTTGCTCTGTTGCAGAGCGACACGTGTCAGATTAAATACCTTTTCATTTTTCTGCCATCCGCTAAGGTTTTAAATGTGCAAAGGAATGTGAGTGAATTTGTTACTTCTACCACCAATATCATCATCATCCTTATTAACGTAATAGCTATAAATACCTGTACGTTTTCACACTGCGTGGGTGGCTGAGACTTGGAATGGATGTAAACGAGTGATATTTTTCAAAGGTCATGTCTCGCGGGTTTCAAAAGTGCAATTGAATGTAATTAAGCGTTAAAATCTGGTTAACCTCTCATTTAGAAAATGATTGCCAAAGATATTGGACATTAAGGAGAAATGACTTTTTTGTGCTGACGTTTTTCTAAACCTGAGAACAGAATTTTTTGTGATGCGTGGGTGGCTGAGACTTGGAATGGATGTAAACGAGTGATATTTTTTTCAAAGGTCATGTCGTCTCGCGGGTTTCAAAAGTGCAATTGAATGTAATCAAGCGTTAAAATCTGGTTAACCTCTTATTTAGAAAATGATTGCCAAAGATATTGGACATTATGGAGAAATGACTTTTTTGTACTGATGTTTTTCTAAACCTGAGAACAGAATTTTTTGTGTATTTGAGAAGTAGTACAATTACAATCCTACTTACTCACTGTTTTGTAGTCACATTTTATTTAAATTAGAAAAAAAAGCGTAAAAAGATTCTTAACTTTAGTTTAAAACCGGACTATAGTAACTTTTATGTGCGAGGACAAGTAACCGTCTTTCTAGTATTTACGAAACCTTAATAAAAAATTCGGAGCGACTTTACATAAAACATGGATCGATCTACGGTAAATAAACTGCAGCATCAGTACTGGGTCACGAAACAGACCGTTTATAGAAAGTTAGGGAAGAAAGAAGATGAGTGTATTGTAGCATCGGATGCTGAACTGGATGCCAAGTTGGAGTTGTTCAAATCAATTCGGCAGACATCTTCCGCCATGAATAAGTTACTGGATCGGTATCAAGAACGCATTTGTTGTAAGTCAGCCAGTGAAGAAGTTCTCAACTACTCTGACTTATGCCTTAACTAATTCACTAATTATAGTAATTATTTATCAGATTTAGCTCACGAGCAGAATGCAATGGGTAGATTCATGAAGGAATTTGGAAAAGCTGACAAGTCGGCGGCTGGCAAAATGATGATCCAAATGGGGAAAAGTTTGATCTACTGTAGTCAACAGGAAATTGGACTCAGGCCTCCACTCCTTAGATTATATCAGGTTAAATTTTAAAAATTCAGAAGTCCTTTTCAAGCTTCAGGGGAAAACGTAGCATTTTCTCCAACTTTCACTTCTTACGACCCCGTGAATATTGAATAATTCATTGCAGGAGGTAGAAACGTTCAGAAACCGTGCTGTAGAGGACACTTGGGAGACTGTCCATCAAATGGAGAAAAATCGAACGGAATATAGAGCGGTGCTAAACTGGATGAAGAACGTTAGTCAAGAGCTTGATCCGGATATGAACAAGCAAATGGAAAAGTTCAGAAATGTGAGAAGACAAAATATACACATATAGTATTTGCCTGGAGGGAATTGAACATAACATTTTTTTGTTTTCCTAGGTCCAGACTCATGTAAAAGGGAGTAAAGCCCACTTTGACAAATTTAAGTTGGCCTGCCTCCAGAAGATTGACCTATTAGCTGCGGCGAGATGTAACATGTTTTCTCACGCCCTGATCCAGTACCAAAATTCCATGCAAAAAATTACTGCGAAAAACGCAAAGATATTTAACACCTTAGCTGCCACCTGTAAAGGCTATCAACATTTTGAATTCTTTGTGGTGAAAGAGCTCGCTGAGCCTGCAACAAAATTGGCGGAAGATACAGGGTCCAAAGGAAAGGAAGAACTTACTGACCAGATCCTATTTGACTTTAATGACGAGCTGGAAGGCTCTGGAGAAGGCAAGGAAAATGCCAAAGAGAAGAACAATGAGAAGGCAAAGGTCCCAAAAGAAAAAGAAATGGATTTGTTAGACGCCTCCAGTGCTTCAGAAATCCTGGACAATCTACTCGGCCCACTGGATCTTAGTCCGGAAACGGAGAAAGCTCAGGATACTTTAGATTTAGGCTTGGGTCTTTGTGGTGAGGGTGACGCAGGGAAAGATAAAGATTACGTAGGGGGTACTGCTGCAACAGGCTCCTTAATTAGTATCGGCTCGTTTAAAAGTAGAGGCTCCAAGAAAGATAAGGAGACGGATAAGGATGGCAAAGAAAAAGATGTGATGGACTTACTCTGCTCGGAGGACTTTGAAAGCATTTCCTTCGAAACTGAAAGTGATACGCTATTGCTACTGAATGAGATTTCAAGCGCAGCTCCGTTAATAGGCACCAATGGTAAGTAGGAAAAATCCAACGGTATTATAACTGTAGCTTTAAACTTTACTCTAATTTTGTATTCATTCTCTCGAAAAAGAACCCTTGATTCCAAACCTGGACAATCCTGCTGTACCAAATCAACCGTCTTCCGGTCTAAGTTCTCTCAACGTTCTGAAACCAACGGGAATATCTCCTGCCGGGTCGGCAACTTCTTCCACATTTATGCCTTCACAACTACTAGACTTTGGAAACCTGAATTTTAACATGGCCGGTACGGATTATATTCCAAATCCAATTTTCACCCAAAAATTCTCCACCTTGCATTACAAATTTAACTCAATTAATTACAGGTGAACTAGATCTGCTTAGTCTCGATATGCCTTCAGCTCCTTCGACCCAACTTCAAGCAGGTTCAGGGACAAAGCAACCAGCCAGTACTAATTCAGACTCCACGAAATCGTGGTACGACCTGTTTGCAGATTTAGACCCAATTGGGAATCCGGACTCGATTAATAAAAAATCTGGAGATGAGAAGGATTCGGAAAGTCGCTATTGTTAATTAATGCTTGGTTTACCATGTCTGCTAGAATTAATTCGCAAAACCAGCCCAAACTAAGCTAAAATATTTGACAAAAAATTTAGATTATCTGGAAACTGTTGAATTTTGTAATAATAATTATATTATATTATGTATTTGCTTATTTTCAACTCTTTCAAACCCCGACGTAGGAGGTTGACTTGTAAAAAAACGTACGTATGTAAATATTTAACTGTATGTAATTTCATTTTTGAATGAATAAAAACGTTCGCTTCTAATTTTTTTTTTTGTTATTTTAATTGGAATGTTGAGGAATAACAGAGTGAAACTAAGAATTGCTCCTTATTTTCAAGATTTTTGGAACTAAAAAGCTGTTCGCTCTTGCTTCCGGGTTGTAGACTTTTGATCATCTTTTCTATTTCAAACTGATTGATCAGTTTTATGCAGATTTGAAGCTGTCAGAGGTTCTGGTTTTCAGGTGTGAACTCATTACCAATGATTCGGAACTATGAAATTGTTTTTGAATCGAATCTATGTTAAATCTGAGTTAAATGAAATTCCGCAAGTCCAGAAAAAAATATTCATGACGTTTATATGGCTCTTATGAGATTTGTATTCGCCCATCGTATCGCTGAAAGTTCAGCAAGATCTTTGGATTACGATTTCGGCAATTGCTGAAACACAAAAATGTTGGCAATGAGTCATATCAGACGCCATACTTTTCTGGAATTAGAGACAAACAGGATAATATGATTGTTTGAGTTCAATGATTTTACATGACGCTCGACTGATAATTATTTTGTTTGTTGTTGCTTGAGATTGATTTTAATTAAAGCCTAATTTTTCCATCCTATGATCCTCTTATAAAAAAAGCATGCAGTTACAAAACATTCCGCGAAGTATTAATTTGCTATAATAAATTTGTTTCTTGAAGGCTAGAGACAAGAACCCCACATAAAACATTTTAATTTGGGGAAAATTGGTTAAGAGCGGTTTTCACCCTGAAAGAAAGGTCAAATGTACAACGTTAAATTTTTGGTACGTTGAAACAACGAATATGTCGCAATTAAGTTTTGAATCTGACCTCACCTATCGAATAAATTGGAGTCGCCGGTGGTAATCAACGAGTGCAATAATTTTTGTACACCGAGCTCCTTAAGTTTCGCCTGACGTTCCAGAGACCCATCTTCCTCTTTCCAGGCCAAGTTACTTACGCACATGACGGCAGCCGTTTGTAACTTGGTAGAGGAGTGGGACAAGTAACTTGTTATCTTCTTGAGAACGTCATCATTCGTCATGATGAACTCTTTGGCGGAGTAACCGTCCGCAATGTTTGCCAACATACATAGCGCCTGTTCCTTGGTCTCAGTGCCATGATCTCCCTCCAGTATGAGAATGGAGGCTTGCATAATCTGTTTCCCATACATTCCCATGATGTGATCGATGTGAGCACCACTTGTTAGGAGGTTTCTCAATAGTCCCAAGGTTTTCATGACAATGTTGGATTCGTCGTCTGAGAGCAACCTGAAAATCTGGTCCATTCCTAGGGCAGCCAGGATTTGGGTTTTGAGTCTTTGGTCCGCTTGGAATGCGACGTTCTGAAAGACAACCTTTCATTCTTGAATCAAGTCATGTCACAAATATGTTTATCTTTTGTTGATGGGGGCGCTTATCCAATGCCAAAATTTTCTCACCATCAACGCCCAAATCCCATTGAGGCGTAAGACGACATCCTCATTCCTGGTCAAGTTGCAGAGGACGTCCACTGCTCCACTCTCCAGAATAGGTTCCTTGGATGGCGAAAACTCCAAGAGGAGATTGCACAGCGTACTTGAAGCTACCGCTAGGATATCTTGGCGATTATGTTGTAGTAGCTTTAATAACGGTTTCCAAACAGAGTGATCCTTAAAGGTAGTTCTTAACTGCTGTACTGATCTAGATAAGGAGTGCAGACAACGAACAGCGGCTAAAGCAATGTCAGGATTGGGATCATCCAGACACTCGACAACTCTCTCCATCAAAGGCTCCGTCTCTATGATTCT
>JAANSQ010001385.1:0-15403 GCA_036850885.1 Lepidocyrtinus dapeste
TTTGCGAGAAACATGTTGAGTTTACAAGTTGGTGCTACCTTGTGCATAAATTATGCAAAAGGTATATGATGCTTGTGACTTCTGTGTCCACCTTCGTGTTTATACGTAACAAATAGAAAGTTATATAACATAATTTTTTTGATTTAACCAAACCTCGGTATCAAATCACTGCTTTGCTGTAACAAAGCTCCAAGAGAGAACCAAAGTGCATTCCCAATAGAAAACTGATTATGGAGCGTTCCTTCAGTTTCCGTGATCCATTCAGTAGCGTTGAATCTTGAGACTACGTAAAGTACCAAGCTTACTCCAATGTATGCCGCGATCACACAATACCTAAGGGAAAAGATTTTTTTTTCTTTGAGAAAGGAAGTAAGATATACGGGGACATTTGAGACTACGCCATTATCACTTCATTTCGTTCAAGCTAGAGGGATTATTTTTCTTCTTGTGGTCTAACGAAATGGCTTCATTTTGGGTCATTAAAAAGATTGTTTTATGAATTGAGGGATGAAGGTACCATGTATTCGTTGATAATGGACTCATAAAGCCAAACACTCCAGAGTTGGCTTTCTTCGGCTTGTAAAGCATGATGGAAATGCCTAAATTGAGGAAAGGTTTAGTGAAATCTACGACGCGCTCCCTTTCTGACGTGATTGTTACGGCGGAGATCGCTACGTCTGCCTCCTGAGAATATAACAATGTGAAAGAGTCTTAAATTATATTGGTTTTATAGACTCGCTCGTCCTACTGCAAATCTGTTGCTTAAAAGGATCATTCCAGCGAAAGCATGTGCCACTCAAAGACTCAAAGTAAGCCAGAGAAATGCATCAAATAAGCTAATACATACAGTGGTAATGAGCCAAAGTAGAGGACTCCCTTTCCCTAGGGTTAGATCACACAGACTCTTCTTCCAATATACCAATTAATTTCGCACTTTGCCCCTTTACAAAAACTTCGATAAACCTTTAGTGTTCGCCAGTAAAACCAGAACAAGACTTGAACTTTTATTACTTTTTTATCGTAAAGGAGCAATTTACTTACAGTATAAACCTCTTGCGTCGCGTAATGGTTAGGAAAATGGGGAAGGGTTAAGGAAAACAAGAACATAAAAAATGTTTGCCAAAGTATGGAACTTCTTTACGGGTGAATGGGTGATTTGAGATGTCGTACTAGCCAAAACTATTTTAAAGTGAGTGTAACAAAAATAATGTGTATATCACAACGTACTTGGAAACCTTAGTCAAAGCGATTGTTTCATGATGCAATGCAATACAGTTGCTTGTCACAAAGAATTGTAAGTTTCTTTTCCAAAGCAAAGTTAAAAAGAATTTATTTGTTACAAGTACACCATACTGTTAGAGAGTTTAAACGGTGCGTAAAACTGATATAAAATTTAAAAAGAAAAACTTTTCATTTAAGTCGTATCCACCTACCGTGGTGTGAATGGTGTGCTTTGTCGAAAAACGCTGGCAATAGAGAACCAGAGTGTATTAGGGAAAGTAGTGTGGCTGCTGCTGTCTGACGAAGTGGCAGCATTGTTTTCTCTACTAGTACTGCTAGAATTCTGCCTAGTTGATTTCCCCTGCACAACTAAAATAGCGGTGATCGGATTTTTCCCAAGAATTCTTTCGCTAAAGGACAACTCCCAAAGATTAAATAAATTAACGTTGGACAAACTAAGAACAAAATTTTTAAAAGATTGTTTTCAAGAAATGTGTTAATTAAGAATTTTAAATAAAGAAAAAGGTATTACAGAAAATTTAATTTAGGGGGAATTTAACGTTGGAAAAATATTTTTTAAGTGATAAAAAATAAGCTGATTTAAGAGTAAAGAAATCCAAGCAAAATATTTCAGGGAGTTGTCTTATAGGTAAAATATTCTCGGGGAAAGTCCACAACCTAAAAGAACACCCGCTACTACAATAATCGCGGCAAATGAAGCGAACCAAATCGAGCCTCTCATAGGTTTCACAAAGGAAAATGCCCCGGGCATTTCAGGGGCTGGCTTCTTGATCATTATACTGATCCCGGCTTCCATAAAATCCATAGAAAAATCTACAACGGTCTCGCGTTGTGACGTGATTGTCAATGGGGCTATCGCCATGTCCGCCTCCTATACAGTATTTTAAATTTGTTTTCTTCTGTTTATTTTCTCTCTCCAAAAACGTCTTATATGAAGTAACGGATATTGTACAAACATTCATTTCTCCAAAGGAAGCTACATTCCATTCAAAGATTCCCGTTCAAATTTACTCCCTTTGAAAATTAACCTGTCAAAATTGGTTTCTCAAAGGGTTTTTAGAGCGTAAAAAATAAAGACTTACAAAACAAACAAATCTTACTTGATAGCCTTAAATCAGCACAAAATCTTTCTCCTTTCGTCATAAGTTTAGGAGATATTAATATTTTCTTGGCACATTACATATTATGTTTTCCCTACAGAAAAATGCTGTTGTTTTTCTGGAAAAATAGAACGCTATATATGGTATATGGTATAGGTTTTTATAAAGAAATAGGAATATATTCATTCGACATTGGCATTCCAGACACACACACTACATCCTCTAAATATCCATGAAAGAACAAAGAGAAAAAAAACTACATTATTCATTCATCTTATTAGATTATCATGAGTAAACTTTAAGAGAGAAAGTTGTAAACAGACAAATAAAGAGAAAGAAACCACAGCACGAAACACACAAAAACTAGTAGAATCTTGTTGACTCAACAAAAATACATTGTTTATCTTCTATACTGAGGGTCAGCCTCAGAAAGATGCAGTTTTTTTAGTTTTGACATTGCATCACACATTTTCAGGGCATATGCTTCTAGCGGCTTTAGCGTTAGCTGTTTGTTTTAGAATGTCTAGATGTTCACTACGGGAAAGAAAATATGCATTCTTGAGGAAACTAAAAGTTTCAATTTTTCTTTATAAATCATGTTTTCTCTAAAGCCTAAAGAATTTTATTATGTTTAGACTCAGGTTATGGTTATACTTATGCTAGACAGGGAAAATAATGCAGTCTATATGGAAGTGTAGAGTTATGCACTAAAAAACTCATATTGGAGGATGGACTACACTATATTTGTCTGATGTAAACTGCTCCTCTACGATACATTCTTTTTTTAGATTTTTTTCTGGTTAAAATTGAATTAAATTTTGAGGAAATAGAGTTCTGTCAGGCAACGCAATGAAAACAAAATGCAGTTGTGCATGTAATCGTAATCCCATTTAGTAGGAAGGAAGTCCTCCGCTCATTCATTTCACTCTAGAGTACGTGATTTATCTTAAAAGCTAGAATTAATGGGGTTGGAGCTCTCCTTCTTTTTTTTTAAATTCTACGAGTTACTTTCAATGAAAACTAATGCGGAAAGGGTGAAAAAATATTAAGGGAGTACTATGGCTTGACACGCGTTATGCATTGAAAGGCGGAAACAGAAGCTTTAAGAGGAAAGAGTTCATTGGCCAGAGTAGCTTGTTAATACAGTGTAAGAAATGGTGCGAATATATTGCAGTGCAACGCTCTAGAAGATGAAGAGGGTTTTAAAAAGCGCTCTTGTTAGTTTAAAAATTGTATAGGGAGTCTTACAGTGAATTATTAGTTTTGTTTAGCGTTAATCAATACAATTTTAATCATGCTAGTTTAATATCAATATTTTAGGGGTTCACGCATATTGGAGTAGGGGCAACTCTACGCAAAAATCAAATCAAGTTGCGTTTGCTTTGCTCTTTTGGAAAATCTTTGCTTTTTATTTTGCTTCTGTGCAGGAGAAATGGAGAGACTAAACTTTTGTAAATTGTTTGATCTTACGTGACGTATCAGCTCTCCAATCATACCTAGAAAGAAAAATGCCAAGTTTTTATTCTTCATGAACAATCCCACTGTTTTCATCTTGCAGTCCTAAGGAAAGGGAGGAAAAATCAGCTTGTTGAGCTAAATAAACTTACCATCCCATCCTCCCGGGGCTAAAGGATTCTCCGCGCCGTACTTTTTGTCTTTCACTAGTACAATCTTATCTAGAGTAAGGTAAACAATGGGAAACAAAAGATAATTCATCTTGAACCATTTTACCCTTCTATTTATATTTACTTTATCATTTTCGATGGTTCTTTCTAAGAATAAAATAAATATTGGAATGTTCCTCCAGATCCTAAAAGAAAGTTTGTTTGAGTGAAAGAAGAAAGAAAATTATACATTTAATGTTCATATTCTTGGCAATCGTATTGGCCAAATCTTTGCAGAATCCTTCGTACTGATCATTTCCCGTGAGGTTTTCCCCCTTCTCCGCTTTCTTCAGCATTAGGTAAGGTTCCTCCAAAATACTTGTCACAATGTATTCCTTGTTCCTATCAGATTTCTTTCGTTTACTCAACGGATCGGATAATTGCTGAGCTGTGACAAATCCACTGACATCCGACCACTCGCCAACCTACAAAACCAACAAAAAAAATAAACAGGAAAAGAAACAACCCATCCTCCATTAAACTTTTCCTTTGGAATAGAAAAGAGCTTAGTTTTCCAACGAGGTCGGCAATAAAAAAGGAATAAAAGTTAAATAGAAAGAAACAAGCCTCAATTCATTTCACACGGTATACAAAACCCAGTTATTTTCTTGCTTTCACAAAATACAAAATCATGAATCCTATTTTCCTACTCATTGCTCATCATATTTTATGCATGAGATTCTACGAAGAGAACAACCACCAAAATAAGAACAGGATCTTTTCATTGATGATCATGCAGTTTTTTATACGTTATTTTCATCCAATTTCCCTGCTTTAAGGAAGGTCTATACACAAAGTGAAAGGGAAGATTCTTTTATTTCTGTTCAACATGCAATCCTTCTGTGAAGAATTTAATAGACAAGTTTCCGTTCATTCCTGAACCACCACCACCATAACCGTGAAATGGGGGAAAGCGGCTTTTTGTTCTATTGACTTACTTTGTGTACGTGTGTCTTTGCATTGAGAAAAATAGAGAAAAGCTTGCTTGATTGCTTACTTTTACTTTTCTTTGTAACTTGGAAGAAGCTTTACCTTAGTCTGGCCACTTTCCAAAGTGATTTCCATCACGTCAATAGTGAAATTTGTGCGGGAGCCATTTTCATTGAATTGAATGTGACCGGTAAGTCCTTCCGCTCGGACCTGAATAGAGACAGAGAGACACATAAAAGCTTTCATTTTGAAAACAAAATCTTCTCTTTCTCAATTTGAAATGCCATTAGCCTAGAAAAACTAAACCATGTATCTTGTACGTTCTTCTGTACTATAATTAAGTTTAGCTTTGGTTGGATACCTTTCCTCCTAAGTCATTGTCAAGTTTCTACATTTTGCCATTTGCAAGGAATAATATTTTAGGCTGAATTTATAGCTTTAGTTTATCCAACACTTTCCCTTTGGTACTATAAATGATTTTCGCTGAATGTATTCAGTCCATTTTGGGTGTGGTCCAACTCATCAGCTATTGCCAATTCCCATTATCCTCACCATTATTATTACTAGTTTTCACTGTTAATTACCATTAGGATCGTTTTACGTTCCGCTCTATTTGCGGAAAGATGAGAGGGGTAGGCATCATCGCAAAATGTAATGCTTCCAAACGGTATTATATTTAATTAATGGTGAAAGCTTTCTGACAAATCTAAACACTAATGATGAAAAAACAAGTGAAAGTCGCTCACTATCATGTAATGAAAACGAAACTCAAATCCATTTTAATTAGATCGTATCATATCATTTCATTATTCACGGTAGAATTACAATGTACAGCAAATACCTACAAAATTAAATATGTTTTTGTAGCATGGGGCATACTAATAAAGTTGCTAACACCTTCTCCAGGAACACATTTAATATACCACGAAATTATTTTATTTAATGCATGTTATTGGTCCATGTAAGTTCATTAAATTCTTTAAGACTGGAATTCATTTACACATCCTATCAGCTACAGATAATATGCTCAACTTACTCGACGAAGTCTCTCGTTAATCAATTTTCCATGCTCGAAGGGAACAATAGGATTGAGGAAGTCAACACCAGAGTTGCAAGTCAAATTGCGTCCTCTCTCCCGTTGAAGCGCATCAGGCTTCTCCCGAAGGATGCTAGTGAAAGCTTCTTTAATTACTGACACGCCATCGTACATCAGCGCGGCTGTTGCCTTTAAATATTTTTTTAATAGAGAACAAGAGTAAGTAGATATTAGAGACATTGGAATTTCCAGTAAATACTTTTACTATCTACATCACTGCAGTCTTACACCAATAAATGAGAACAACTGGTGATTTTAGTTGAACGCTATTGTTTTTCCTATTACTCTACTGTTATTGTTATTGCTTGAAAGGAAAATTGGGAGGAAAAGTGCTTACACTTTGTAGCTTATATGCACTTTCTCTCTCGAATTCTCTACTTGACTTTTGGAATTTGGAATTGACAGAGATTTTAGGTTGTACGTGCGATATGTAGGAAGTGTAAGCTGGAAATTTCAATTTATATTCTCATCGTAGGGTAAAACTGAAGCAGTAGTTGGCAAAAGTAGTGCTTAGGTTGGAATGTTATTATCATAATTGTATAGGGAAAGGGGATAAACAGTTTGCGTTAAAAAATAAAAGCTGAAGCAGAGTATGAAACGAAAGAAAAACTCTAGGTATTTTGAACGGATTTTGTAATTGACTAAAGGCATGGTATACTTTAAACTTAAGCTTACCGAAATGTATCGTTTCCCAGCACCTTCAAATTGAGTGGTCTGAAAAATAACAAATCCACTTTGACCACAGTTTCAAAATTTTTAAGGTTATCATATCAAAAGCCAAGAGACCAAGAGTTGACTTTTTTTGTTCAACTGTAATATTCTGCAAGAGGACTTACATCCAGTGTAGCCCATTTGGATAAAAAATCCTTTACCAGCTTCCTATCTGGATCGACCATTCTGAAGCCTGTAACGTTCACTGCAGTAAACTCTCCTACATTCCTTTCCCAAGGTTCATCAAATGTCTGGTTCAATATCAATACAAAAAATACCGTAAAAAATACAGAATAAGGATGATTTAATTATGGTAAATGATGTGAGCGATCGTATTAAAGGATGGAGTGATCGTGGAGTCTACGCGAATCATGAACAGAGCAATAAATAAATATTAAAAGGAACAAAAAACTTAGATTGAAAGTATAGATTTATTGAGATTTATTGATTCGTTCGAATGGTTTTGCATAGATATCGGGTGGAGTTTATTAAATTGTTGCTGCATTGAAAATTTTGACGTTCTACTTGGTTCTAAGAATTTCTCACTATTAATATTTGCTTCAGAGAGGGCAATGGAATGACGAAATGCATGCAAAAATTAGCGAAACAAGCCCGATTACCAACAGATTATTGAAAAAACAAGTTCTGGGGCAATGCATGACAAAACAATTTTCATGAACGATGAGAATGATTTTTTTATGATGACGTATCTACAAAGCATTCAGAATGCCACGTCAAGACGAAGAGTATCTAAAAAGGAGTAAGGTGGAACTACATCATATGTTCTTAAGTATTTGTGATCTAAATTCTTAGGTAGACAATGGGACGATAATAAAATCTTCTGGCTTTTTGTAGGATTATTTTACGAATGGAATAAAGGAAAATCTGAAAAATTCTAATCGCAATTTTAGCTTTTGGATCATAATGAAAACTGTGAGATTGTAATGTAATGCTTTACTACGTAGGAGAAATTTCGTATTAATTTTGATAGGTCTGCTCGATATAACTCTCGAATGCGTTGGTTAGGTTAGGTAAGATTGAATTCTTCTTTTAAATGACAACCTATATGGCTTGGAATAGCTCTTTGTAAAGCTCTTGAGCAATCTGGCCATCCATTGGTTCATGAGGATGATATTAAAAAGAATAAAAAGCATTGAGTAGTACACTTATATTGTTATTGTTCCTTAGGGGCTCACAAGAGCCAAATCATGTACTTTCTCCATCTCCTGCATTCTTCTCAGTAGTCTGTATTAAACTGTTACTCTTTTCAATGATGTGATGTGATATGACCCAGCCATCTTCCAAAATGTTTTTTTTGTCACCAGCAGGAGTAACAGGGAAAATGTGAAGAAAGAAAACAGAAAATACAGTGAAAGTATATAGCTTACCAGTCCAGCAATCAAGTAGTGATAAGTACGCCTCCCGAGGTGCAAGTCACGGGCGTGACTTATGATTATTTCTTTGGCTAGGCTAGCTGGGCAGTCGAGGATTATGTGCTTGGGCTGAAACCTGTGGTAAAATTGGTAAAGAAAACATAACGCTTATAGGTTCTATCACACTTCATACGTGTTCAGAACAATCCGTCTTTTTAAGGAACAAGAAAAATAAATGTTCTAATGAATGGAATGGGTTCCAGCCTGGAGAAAAAAGGAATCAATCTTGTCTAATGCGATCCTTCTTTATTCATTTTATTCTTCTTCATTTATTACCGTTGGGCCACTTCAATATTCCTTATTATGGAGAGGGCATCCATTGTATTGGAAATTTGTTTCATGACACGAACTCTGATAGAGTCGTTCCGAAATCCTTGCAGCTCAAAAATTGACTGTAGGCGGAGTAAACCTGTAAAAATGTTTTGGAAAGAGAAAAAATAAATAAGAGGTACTGTAAAAATAAATAGTTGCAATCAATCTTTTTTTCCTGTGTACAAGCACTTCAAACGAATTGGGTCAAACCTTCGTTGGAGTGAAATAAATATATCACATTCCTCCAACCGTAATGGGTTGTAATGTCCAAAATGGCTTGGTGTAGGTCTGGCTGGATTTTGGTAACATAGTCTACTCTTTTGCTTTCTCTCTGGACAATTTCTTCGACGAGTTTGGCTAATAGAGTGTCACGAGTTTCACTCTGTTCCGAGGATGAGGAAGACTCGGTCACATTATCAAGTAGTTTCTGAAACGTGTCGTTGATCATGGGAGACCTCACTAAGGGACTGAGCGTAGCGTTTTCACCCCTCGTTACAAAATCCATGGCAGAGTTTAGACTTAGACTTTGTTGAATTTGGTACTAGAGTAAACACAATACGATCAACCTTTTGAAGTCATCATGTTTGAACTATACTCCCAACTCGTTATCCTTAGTCAAATACAAGTACATTACAAAACTAGGAAAATATTTGAATTGTGAGTACCTTTGACACTTTCATAGGCCTAGTGGGAAAATTTGGAGTGACTATTGGCATCTGGAAGGTATTCGCGTAAGAATGAAATGTTTGGAAAGACTCTGAGTTCATGGATCCCACTATTACATACACGCCACGAAAGAACTGATTGCATACTGCCAAGAGAAAAATAAAATGTTAATAAGCCCATTCATCTTGCCAGCTACACTTTATGTTGGAGCACTACTCTCTCCATAATCTAATTTGAGCCTAGCCTCCCAACACTTACTTAACTTGGACAGTTTGAAAGCATCTGCAGTATTGATGGTATCCACATAGGCGTTGAAGGCATATTTATTATCTCCTCTCTCCGTGCTAATATTTAACGGTGTGAAGTTTGACATGGAGTAGGCAAACGCTGTACGAACCTCTGCAGATCCTTGCTCTACCACCACACCTACAAGCGAAATGGTTTCGTGTAAAGTGGGCAACTTATTTAAATTCTATAATTTGCGATATACCATGCTCCACACTATATAAACTTTTCCTTTGAAAACTTAATGCAATAGTTTCTATAAGTCTATAAGTCACTTCAGGTCATAAAAGAGATCACTTTACGTTGAATATCTTATCTCTGAAATGGAAAAGTTTCAGATAGTCTCCCCAAGTTTATAAAACATATCAAGTTTAATACACTTTCTCTGTTTACTTTCTCCGGAAAAGGAGAAGCTCTTTTCTGAAATCTTGAAAATCACAAGATCTTCATATTTGTTTGCATTTCAGCACATGACACTTTATCAAAAGGGAACGTGTCACTTTTGGAACCATTTCTAAAAACAAGTGAAAGTAAACATTACTCTTGCGAATATTCTTTGGTGGAATGTACTTTCTCTGTAAAATTGATCTGTTTGGTTTGTACAAAACGGTCCTTTATATCTTTTCGTTTCCCGATAAAAGCTTCCTCTTCTGAGTTTTGTTTGTTCTGTGAGATGTAAATGTTACGAGCTGTAGCAAAACCAATAACAAGACAATAAGCATGATTTGGTGGAAACAAAAGCGAAACGGAAGGATTTACGTTAGACAAGGTTAAGTAAACATACTTAAAATATAATATTTTCCAAGAACATGGAATGTTTGTGTCTGGATTTGCCTCTTTACTCAAAGCAAAAACAAACTTGCCAAAGAACCTACACTCCCATAGTTTTCCACTCAACCTGTTCCAAAATATGGACTGCACGCGACCACGCGACGTGCTATGCATTTTTCTGATGGAGCCAAAGGAAATCGGATTAAATTCTAGGTCTTACTAAATGCTTAAGTCATCTTGAGAAGTAACTAGAAATACCGAAAAAATATGATTATACTACAAAGAAATCAGACTGGAGACAAACCTAGTGGAATGCTGTTTGGCTCAGCGCTAGTCACAAGTTTGTTAGGATGTGGTGTCTGGAGTAAAAGAAAGATCAGCAACAAGTTCACCGAAGATGCTAGGGATTTATGAGTTTTGTTCTTCTTCATTCTCCTCCGTCTGGTACTCTCTTGGGAAGGGAATGATGCAGATACCAAAGGTGTATGAGTAGTCTGATGGAATGATGAACTTGTGAAAGTTGTTTGAGTAGAACTAATAATTTCACTGGGACATGAGGAGCCCGCACTGAATGTAGGAAAAGGAGATACGTATTTCGTAGAAACCGATATTGGTGAAGTCCTTGAAGGTTTCTTCCTAGTGCATTTTTCTTTTAGTGAGATAATGAGCGAATACATCTTGAAAATATTAGATGTTTCATGAACAAGTCCCATAGAATTTGTAAAAATTAGTTGAAAAAGAACTTGTATTTTTTCAAACGAACTAGAAATCTTTTCTCTACCTCCAGCTCCAGGATTATCATCAAGAACTTTATCTGTACTTACAGTTAGACTTACAGTCTCAACCTTATTTCCGATCGGTACGTTAAATCTGCTAGCGTGAAGGCTTCCTTTAAACGAAACTCTATACTGAAATAGATGATAACTGTCAACGTTGCTGCAATCTCCTTTATCATTTAGTAACAATGTATTCACTCGCTGGATAACAGAGTTATAATATTTCTTCTTTTGCACTGGAGAACCATCAAGGCAAAAAGGATGATGCCAATAATAATGATTTACTTCCGTTGTAGACCCACTAGTGCTTCTATTGGGACAGGATGTGCTACGACGATTCATTTTTCTATCTCTCCCATCGTCTCCCCCATTACCGGCTTTTCTCGAACAGAATGAAACTGTAGGTTCTTCCTGCTCGTACATGATGACGACGATGATGATAATTTCATCCGACACTGGAAAATCTACTATGTCTCCTTTTACCCATTCATCTGCTACCTCGTTCCTTCCATTTTCTTTAAAAAGTTCACTAGAATCATTTAACGCTCTTCTTCGCTTCATTTTCTCTTCCTTCAGGCCATTGTACAAAGTTTTCGGACGTCTTTCTCCTCTCCTCCGTAATAACCCTGTCATATTAGAGACGTCTACAGTGTAGATTGGTTTCTTTCAGCTTTTACTCACTTTCCCCCATGATGATGAGCTAGAATATGAAGGCTCTGTAAAAAGTAGTCAGTCAGCAGCGTATATTAAATTACGGGAAACCTTTTAGAATCCTTTACTATCCTAAATACATTTACATTTTTCGTTATAGCTGGACGATATTTTACATGATATTCAGCGGCAATAGCGGATGAAGATGATGAAACTTTTATGCATGACTTTGATTTACTTTCATCCTCCTGTCTTCCTTCCCCTTTTAATACTTTACTCGCTTCATAAACTAGCGACATGCACATATGCCCAAGCTTAATATTATCTTTTCATCAGCTACATGAATGTATCTTTATTACATTATCATCTCATATGAATATGCATTCTTTCATGTGGTTGGCTTAAAGTGTTCAACTACTTTTTTTCTCACTAAAATCGTATCAAAAGACCTTATCATGGAAAAGTTGCTCTAGTATCTAGAATCCAGCACCAGTTACACATCTTTTTTTTTGTGTAGAGAACATGTTAAAAGAAACTTGTAAATTTTCCATTTTCCCTTAACAAAGTTCCTCGTAGGGATGCGAATTATTAAAGGACGTTTTCCAAGACTCTTAAAAGGCTAAAAACTTTTTTTTCGAGAGAAGAAACTAATAAAATTTTCATTGGTGATGCTTGCTTCCTTTTTGCTTCCTGGCTATATACACATTTCCTATAAGCCATAGAGTAACACATGATTCACTTCATTTTCCCCTCATTTTTGAATGCATTATTCACTACACTTTTTTTCTCCCGCAACATTACAAATTCCCTTGTACTTCTGCATAAGTGTTTCCTCTCTGGATGCAAATTGGACTCATAAAGAAACAACTACCTATGGGCTGGCTGTTTCCCCAGAAAAATTACTTTCCTCTTATGAACAATTACAGTGGAGTTGTAGGTAATATAACTTTTTAAAAGATTTCCTTCGTGTCAGATTGTACTTTGATAATGAGCTTGTGCCAAAGCTAAGAAAAAAGGGTAGAACATGATGTAAAACAAAAGCAATTATTTACTTTTTCTCTAGGATAAAAAACATGCCAAGATTCACGCGGATGTGGTTTGTGTTCCAAAGAATTTCAGTCTTGTCACTTGACATTATCGGGGAAGTGTCCAGTTAAAATTTATCTACATAGGTACAAGGAAAACCATTTGTTCTTACCAGCTCATAAAAGAATGCCTTTCCTCCGGTTTTAGGAATTCAGGACACTTATTTCCCGTGACGGTTTTACCATAGGAAAAACAGCTGGAGGGAAGGAATTATGAAAATGTTGCTTTTCTCCGGGAAAAAAGTAAGTTAGTATTTCAGCTAGTTTATTTAAGTTGAAATTTATAGGCTTTCAGTGAATTCTTCACGGCGTGTAGTATTCTTCGGAGACAATGATGGTGAAAGTGCTCGCACGCAATTGAAAATTTTCATATGGCCAATTTATATTTTGTGGAGAAATGGAGGGGAAACAGTAGTCATGTAGTTTTGTGCTTAAAGGGATGTTGAAAAAAATGGAGCGGGGACGATAAATTGCGTTGTCACGAAATAAAATAGGTTTTCTTGTAGGGAAAATACACGCGACAAACTTGCATAGAGAGGCTTGTATATTTAAGAGAGAATACACGAAACAATAAATTCCCGTCTTTTTTCTTGTCGCAGGTCGGCTGCCTATGTTGGCGTCGCCGTCGCAAGTCACAAGAGAAACTATATTTCTCCCTGGAGGTTTCACTAAGGTTTGTGGTGGTCACTGGAAATAATAACAATGATGAGGCTATTGGTCAGGTCTTCTATAAATTATGGGTGGTAGTGGTGCTACACGTCCCCTCCATTTGTTTTGTAGTTTGGGTGGATAGTTTATGTGAACAAGCGAAGTACAAGTTTTTGGCTATCTAATTTGAACAGTCCCAGTTTTTTGGGGGTTTTCTGGAACGGGTGTCAATGATTCTTTTTAATGATACAAACTATCTTGTAGACAAACCTAAGCTGGCTGGATGAAAGCAACGACGTGTTCTCGTAGAAGAATTTTTTTTACGATTATGAGACATTTTTTCGGAGTAAGGAAAGGATCTTGCAGTAAACGTAACCTGATATCTTCCTACATGTATTTCTCTTTCAATTGTCCTCTAGTCGTAATTTTTTATTTGGAAAACAATATTAGATTTATTTGTTCCAGGAAACTTATGAATCTTCCTGGGGGATATTTACTAGGGACCAACTGACTGCTTTCTTTTGCTCACATGAACCAATTGAATTTTATGGTGGATGTTAAACAAAGAAAATGAAAAAGTGTCCCGAAGTTGTTTACATTGTTCTTTTTTCTTTTACTTTCACTTTTCTAAATTCTGACGCAGGATTAAACTTGCCAATATATAAATATTTTGACGTTCCTAAAAATTAGCAATTTGCTCTTATGAACCTCGGCAAAATATATTAGTGAAGAGACTATAACGCATACCATGGAACTACGCACGTTATGCACTAAGCCACGGATAAAAATGACAGCAAAGATGTTAATACTGCACCAGCTTTATGGTGAAAACAAAATGAGGATCCAACTACGCTTATATGTTGTTGGTTTTTTCCTCCTCCAGCAGAATTAGAATGTCCAGAGAACGTGCGTCTGCTTTGGAAGAAACTCTCAACGGTACTGGCCCAGCTCGGAGGATAGAACAACAACCAAATAGGAAAGCTCAACAAAGTCTTTTCTTTCTCCTCATCTTTAACTCAACTGTTCAGAAGAAGATGATTTTCCTTGGATTGGACTCGATTGTTTTTACTAGGTAAGTTTATTCCTTCAGGACTACTACTTTTCCAGTTTACCTTTTGCATTATTCGGTCCTAAAAAATTGTAAAAGTTTGAAAGACTCCACAATAATATCAGTAGAATAAGCATAAGTTCTACGTAATTTTTGAGATAATGACATCAAAGCAAAAACTGAATTCTCAGCTCTATCACTTCCAAATTGACTGGGGTTGCATGAGATTTAAATAGAAGTTTTTCCCAGCTTTTTTAGTTAACTCTGGCAAAATTTTTAAGAAGAAGCGCTACCAAAACATTATAAAATGTTTATGTTCTCTGCATGTTTCTGTTGAAGGGCGAGAGATGGATGGATTTTTAATATGGTTTTGACATTTTGACTCACTCGTTATGGTCTAGAAAGGACTGGATTTTTTTCCGCATGACTGACTTGAATTCGCTGGGTATTCTTTGAACATAGGGCTGAATACATTGGCTGAAAAAATGCATTTTCGGTTTTCCAACATTGTTTCATGCAGAGGAATGGTAGAGTCATGTCAGGGTTTCATGATTTTCACAAGATGCATTTTTCTTGGCCAAGTATCTCCTGAAAGCAAAATATGTATTCTGTCTGTGGCGTGTCTCAAATGATGATCATGTTGCGAATACTATGTGACGCTATTCAGGGTATTCTCCTGCTCGAAATAGTTTCAGCTTATTTTTCAGCGAGTAAAAGCTGTAAAATGGAAATTATTATGGGGACGGAGGGAATGATATGGACGGTTATCTTCCTTTTAAATGCTTCTTGGTTAAAGTGACTGAGCTAGAGATGTAAAGAAAAAGATTCGAAAAAAAATTCAAAAGGAAGAGTTGTGGGAGGGAGGGAAAGTTTGTGTGTTTTATATGCGCACTAATGCTTCGTATATGTATCTTATTTTCACTTGTGGAAAACAGCTTCTTTTTCCAACGCCATACTCGAAAAAAGCATCATCATCATTCATTGC
>JAANSQ010001386.1:0-15402 GCA_036850885.1 Lepidocyrtinus dapeste
CAATAAAACAACTAAGATTAAATTAATTACTTAAATTGTTATCATAATTCTGACTAATGCTAGTTGAGAATCACAGCCGAACATAAATACTAAAAATGAAAATATTGCAAAGTAAAAAAAGTAAGTTCAGATGACACTAATGATTATTTAAATGTGCCTAACGCACTGTTAAACTGAGAATACAGTTTTAACTCCTAGTTTTTAACGGTGGGACTGTGGCCATTAGCCAAGTGCTTGGCTGCTCTTTCTCTCAAAATACTTACACTTTCTTGTCTTCCCCCATTAGCAAACTTGCCCGAGAAAGTTATTCCATATGGAGAACTATCTGCTTTTCCTTTTAAAGTGGATCCCTTTGCAAGATTAATAGCTTCCTCTTCTGATTCCGGAGTGTTCTTTCCATCTCCAACACAGCTTATCGGTTCTCCCGAGTAATCCATTGAGTTCTGATCCGGCGAAAGGGAATCACTTCGTCTAGAATGATTGCCTGGACTTAAATTCAAACCGTGTTCTGCAGCTCCAACAGAACTAGCTGATTTTGAGAGATCAAATGGGAAAACGGGGGGATTGTTTGCCATCATGTACTGGGCAAAAATTGAAGCGGCTGAGGGACTTGCTGTAGATTTTGGTGGCCATCCTGTAGTTAAGCCAGGAAAAGCAGAGAGAAAAGATGGTGCTGAAAATAGCCCAGGGGCTCCATGAGGAATTCCTCCTAGTCCCGCTGCAGCATTCCACAAAAATTCGTTCAGTCCACCAAGCCCATGAGTGGGAAAGTGAGATCCAGGCACCGGAGGAATGTGGGGATGGTGATGCGATGCCCGAAGAGATGAAAGATCAGAAGGAGAGCATTGCCCCACCGAATAGGGCATACCTAATGGTCCTACGCCTAACATTCCTGTGGGAGGAGAACCCTCTCTTTGCATTCCATGTGGTCCAGGGGTAGAGGTTATTGCACCGCTGCCACCGCGCTCGCGCTTGCGATACTAAAATCATACAAAAATGTTAGATCACTAAATTCCAATCTTTAAAAAATACTTCTTTATAAAAAAAAATTTCGGGGCTTACCTTGGCCCTGCGATTTTGGAACCAGACCTATTTAAAAATAATCAGAAACATTTTTTATTCAATTTTGATATTACGATAAATTCCCCAGCCTTGAAAATGTATAAATTCATGTAAACTCAGTTTTTTTTAAAATCTGACCCCTCACCAATGCAAAAAAAATTGAAGACATTCTGCTCGATTTGTCGAGGTTCCACTAAAAATTATTTTACCATGTATCCCTTCAAGGGGTAACCCCTTCGCGTGATCTTACTGAGACAGACAAAATGTTTTGAGCTATGAAAATTGCGTAAAATGAATGGAATAAATGGGAAAGCGTAATTAGAACGGTTATGCAAATGTCTCACAAAATTTCAATTCGTCTCTATAATTCTCCACTTGATTATGTAGATGTATCCACTTAACTTACGTTCGACACTTCTGCAAGCGAGCATTTGTTTCATAAAACGAATTGGCCAGAATTTCTCTAGGTTGTTTTCCACTGGCATGGTTAACCACATCAGAGAATACCACGCATACTATAAACTCTCCCATTAAACTTGTGAGTGAGCTCTCCATTACTTCTGTGATTCAGAGCACAGGAAAAGTCGAGTCAGTGGAGTGTCGCTAGTAATTTACTCGAATTATCTGTAATGACTCTGTTAGACTAGGGAGAAACATACTCAGGGAAAAGTGGAGCGTATTATATTACCCCCTTCATTTCCTAAATTTATTGTCATCAAAACAATTTTCTCGTTAGAGTTTGCCTCAATGAGTTTCAGCCCATTTGAAATGCAAAAGTTTTAATGTAGATTGAAGTACGTGCTCTACGGAAAAGTGTAATTTCTCCATTTTTCAGAATGAGCTCAATTCATTGAAAAGAAGTTTTGCCCTTTTGTCTCATTAATTGTTGAAGTAATCAGTGAAATAGGATGCTAGAAAATTAGCAGAAACTGTATAAAATTACCTAGTTTTCCGATTATTACTTCCAGTTAAATGTCTACAATTTACGCTTATCATTTATATTCTCCTTTTTGTGGATAATCTACGTTATATAAAAAGAAGTTTCTCTTCGAAATCTATACACTAGCGTTGAAATAGACATTATCAATTCTCAAGTTCATCTTGTCACCGTTAAAATAAAAATCAATAAAAAACTCTGGCTCAGGGATAGATTTTTTGTCGGCGAATGAAACGCTGATGATTTTATATCAACTGCCCTGAATTTTTGTTAGGCTAACCTGGCTAACGATAACAATATCATGAAGGATTAAATGGTTAAAGAGACTACCGCCGATCCGGAGAATACCTAACCAGACAATGTGTAAATCATTATGCCCCAGAGCGAGGAATCGGACTAATTCTCTAAAAGTATTACTTAACAAATGACTGAAATAAAAAATGAAATGCGGGATGAAAGTTGTATCTGAAAGGGTAAATAAGAATGCCTAATTGATCCCCGCTCCCTTTTATGAAAACGGATTCTCTTGAGTATTCAGTCAAGTGTGAAATGATTCGCCAAAAAGGATGAAACGTTTAAATGCCACCATAAATGAAGTTAAATGGATCATAAAAGAAGAAGCTTCACTTGCCTGCACACGAGCTTCACTCAGATCTAAGCGGAGGGCAAGTTCCTCCCTAGTGAAAACATCGGGATACTGGGTTTTCTCAAAAGCTCGTTCTAATTGATGCAGCTGGAATGTGGTGAAGGTGGTTCTGCTCCGACGGAGTTTCCTCGTAGGCTGTCCCGTTTCATCCAAGTGTGCCATGGAGGAGGAATGCTGCTCCTCATAGTCTTGCAAAAGGTGGTCACTTTCACGACGCTCACTTGAGGAGAATTGGTGAGCGTATTGGTCTCGCAGGTCGTCTTCATCGTTGTCCTCTTCATCAATTTTCACATCAATTTCGTCTTCCTCCATTTTGATAATTGACTTGGGCAATGCCATCACGGGATACTTGATATCGCGCGGTAATTTCATGGCATTTTTTCCAATTTCCTCAGAGCACTCTTCCTCCTCTGAAAAACTTCCATTTCCGTTAACATTCGAGTCGAGATGATTTCCTTTGGCTTTTACTTCAGACTCATTTTTATCTTCTGCATGGAACATGGATAAAATGGATAATCCTTTTGACATTTTTTCCCGGCTCAATTTGCTCGTGGTTAATTCGTCTTCGGGGGAAGAGACTACCACTTCTGTTCGTTTCCGTTTTTTGTTACTAGATTCTTGTTCTTCCTTTCTCACAAGTGATGAATTTCCGGAGCTCTCCACACTCTGCAAGTTTGTATCGTACAAGTCTGCTTTATTAAGCCTTGGTGAACAAGAGACTCCTTCTCTGCTCCGCTTCTGAAAAAATAATGTCGAATAAAATATTTAGCATTGAAAGCAATTACCAAGTGTACTGATAACATTTTAAACCACCAGCCACACCTGGATTAACAAACTAATTCCTAAAAACAACTCACCTTCTCAGACTCCTCCAAGATATTCTGCTTTCTAACGTCTGGAGAGCCTTCTCGATAATCCCCTAGATTCATTTCTGTAATAGAAGAATATTTAATTACAATCTCGAACAATTTTCTTATTAATTAAATTTTATACTAATAAAAAGCACAAAGTGCCATAAGCTTCTATGGCTTTTAGGTCAATATTACCAAGTGTACTGATAACATTTTAAACCACCAGTCACACCTCGATTAACAAACTAATTACTACAAACAACTCACCTTCTCAGACTCCTCCAAGATATTCTGCCTTCTAACGTCTGGAGAGCCTTCTCGATAATCCCCTAGATTCATATCTGTAACGGAAGAATTTTTTATTACTATCTCGTACAATTTAATTATTAATTAAATATACTAATAAAAAGCACAAAGTGCCATAAGCTTCTATGGCTTTTAGGTCAATTATTCCTAACTTTATAAAACTTAAAAACAATTACATTTGTTTCGATCATTTCAACTGAACTGCAAGAAAACTCCGAGAAATTGGACTTTTGCCAAATATAATTCGTCGAACTGCTTTATTACTTTAAGTGTTAAATAATTAATTGAGAACAATCACAGAGCTCTAATTACTAAAGTGCCGAATTCGATACCTACTCATGAAGTTCACAATGCCACTATGAATCATTCACACATGTCCAACTAGTTAAAGAAAAAACTATAAATATTTTGGATGATGTCAACGATTATCGTCAAGTATCTGCTAGTTCAAAAACACTTATAGTCAACACTTTTACAAATTATACAAATCTCACAAATTCGCAAAACTTCAATTCTAATTCTGCCTCCAGTTTAAATTATGAAAATGACCGTCCTGAGTTGAATTAAATCTACATAATTTGAATAGTATTCCAATTAAAACAGGAAAAAAGGAAGAAGGTAGGTTATTTATAAAGTCAAAGAACGTAATGTACGATTTATAATAACCTATTTCATTCTATATTACCTCCGACGAGTTTCATCTGGTTAGACCAATCCATTATTGGCCCAATTCTAAAGCCACTTCGAGTAAAAAATTAAACTTGATTAGCTCTGGGAAAAACTAAACGTATGCATAACTGCTTCAGATTACAAAATTACAAGTCTTTCCCGGAATAACATAATACAATGTCCAATCAGGCGTGCAGTCGTCATTCACTGTAGCTTTTATAATTTCCCTAGGTTTAATTAGTGTAGCTGGACTTTTATACTTCGGAAATCGACTGAGGACGACACGTGCTTCTTATGACTAATATATCTATTAGATCCTCTTTTTCCTTTGTTTTCTCACCCCACACCATGTGCATAATGTAGGGAACATATTTTCTATTTTTTTGTATTGTGCCATTTTGTACGTTACATAAAACTTTTTTAAAAGGGTGACTTTTTATCCTTGTGAAACTTATTCTCTATCCCCTTTTAAATTTGCTTCAATTCAACCTATTATTTTCTCACATGAAAGAAATGATAAATGGAACTAGTCAATGTTGAAATGATACATTAAACAAAGAGGAAACATGTTTTAATCCGTTTTTTAGTCTTGGCTTCTATTTGAAAATTTTTTCATTGCTTCATGATTTTATAACTGACTTGATTGTGATGCTAATGTCGCTTTTGGCTTTTGGGAAGCAATTACATATTTAAGATCTTGAAAAACTATGAAATCGTGCTGATCCGCCCACCTATTTGAATACAAAATCATTTTTATTTTATCAACCCTATTTTGAATAATTTGAAAAAATTAAAATCTCTATTTAAATTAATTCAGTTTTTGGTTGGCCTTGAGCAGAAAAATGTTTTTATGGCTTTTTCTTCTTTGTCTTTACTGAAACATAGGAAACATTACAACCTAAGGAAATCTATGGGGTGATGTGCGCTACATGAATTAAGTAGTTTACAGATGGGCATTGCCTCACCCTAATGAATTTATCATCGCTTGATTTTCCCTATAACATCCCATCTATACAGTAATAAAAGATGAAAAAAAGTAACGAGCTGGGATACATAATTAGACATCCCGTCGTTTCCCATGCCCCTCGTCCCATAAAAATCGGGACCACATTTCATACCAGAAAACATTCTCATTCGAACGTTTTATAATTAAGACATTTTGTACGTGCGTAGAGAAAAAACTACTGAACTAAATTTTTTATTTGTCCGGAACAATCTTATTAATCAAATTATGACAATTTAAATTAATAATGTCACCCAGATTTACATTTCACCGAATACATGCAGGGACATCTTTATTCATGACTCATGTTTTAATGCAATTTTTTACCTAGTTTCATGGACATATGGGAAAGCATGGCCAGATATAAAATGTTCAGATTGACATAAACATCTCTGATAATTTCATTTGTTAGTAATTACCCCAATTATCTAAAGATAAACGGCCTTTGATAAGAATTTTCAAAACGAAATACATAGTTCAATTGACATAAAGTGCATGACAAAGTTTCATTGCAATGCAAAAACATAATCCCAGTTTAAGTAAATAAACATTGAGATGTCAACGTTNAACACATTAAAACAAAACAATAAATTGCGCAAACGTTACTCACCTGAAAAAGTGTTGACGGCACCTGAAGCTTGTGTTGGTGATGATGATGATGTAGAGGATGCCAAAAGTTTCTCAATGCTTGAATAAACAGATTGATACTTGATTTGCTGAACCGGGCCACCGGCTTTGATCCCGGCTTCATTCGGGGAAACTGACTGAGATCTGGGTACCCTCGGAGGTGAATTATGCGGTGATTGATAAGGACTAATTTTACGTCCCTTCATATTATCTCTACCATTTGGTACGGGATAGTTACTAATTAGATTCGGAGTTTCTTCGTAGTTCAACTGCAATCTCAAGTTGCTATTGTATTGAGCACATGTCGTCCCAAAAGCCAGCTTGAGATCTACGGGGGAACTGGCTTCACTTACTCCTCTTGACTGTTGGTTTTTTTGGCTGAGCATCATGATGAATCACTATATTACCTAGCCACACGTTTAGATTCTCCTGTAATATGTATAATATGATTAATATTATGATTGAAATTGTTTATATTTTTTTATGTACTCCACTCCATCATTATCGTACAAATAAGCATACACTCTGTGACTGAAACGTATTTTCCGGTGTTCGTACAAGCCCCTGAGTAGTGTGTTTTGCACCTTTCATGATTCAACATTTTTCTTTATATTTATATTCGTTAATCAATACAAAGCATTAATCCATTCTGGAGAACTGATATTACTGGATTACTAATAAATAATAATATCTATAATTACTTTTTGCTTTGCTACTCTCTCCCTCCACAATAGAATGAATATAGCTTTTTGTTCTTGGAGCGTCGCATGCAGTTACTAAAATGTAAATTGGGAGTTGATCAAAAGCCAAGCCATGCAGGCAGGTATAGACGCTTCCCTTTCTATCGCTTTTACTATTTGTGTATGGATAAGAAATACGCTCAATTTGCTTATTACATTAGTAATTTACTCATTATCATTACTCTATCCATAGAATTGCCTATTCCCTATTTTTTTATCAGCTCATCATCATCGCTTGTTTTATCCAGGCAGACGAAATATTAAAGCTTAAATGCTCCAAACAGGAAATGTATATATATTGTATGCCTGCATATGAAATACTCCCTAGATAGAATCTGATCGTGGTGGTGGTGGTAGTGATCACACGATCAGCTTTTCAAATATGAATGTCCAGTAGTATATAAAGTGCATATGCGGAGTGAAGACCAACACTCGAAACCTATTATTAACTTAGTTTATTAAGACCATTATGACATGTTCATGTTCATCTTATTAGAAAAATTTGCGTGCAGTTGGATCGCACTGCAATCCTTTATCTATCCCCCTACTCCTTTTCTAGAGTTAATATATACAGCTAATAAAAAACTACACGAAAAATAATATTATTTCGATAAGCCACCGCACAAACACCGGCCAACTTGGTCCGCCTGGTGTTTCCCCTTATCAGTCTCAATCCATTAATCCGTACAACGTATAAAAGTAATAATAATTTGTGTACTTTAATATTGCATGCTGAACAAAGTGTACCTGCATATATTCTGGTGGTTCTGCATGGCTGAGGTTCGTTCACTCCTAAACTAAGCTTTATTTTTTCCTGTTTGATTGATGGATTTTGTTGTAAGTAGATATACAAATGAAGCATTTAATTTTTCCTGTCTCTTATGATATTATTAGCTAAGTATTCCGTTGACCAATTTACAAATAAATTTTTTCCTTGGAATAAGGACTACTATTTGGTTAAGATATTAGAACAGTTTAAGAGTGAACGCTTATCTCATTTAAACAATAAATATAAACCGGAGCCTTCAAAACTTAATGATGGTTACGACGTCGGTCTCACTTCCTTGTTTTAAACTTGAGTAAGCTCCAACCAAATCTAATAATAGCAAATATGCGTTGATGTAATACGACCTAATTTCCATATTCAAAAATGTTAATATTGATGAACTGATATAAAATAAGAATAACATATCACTTGCTTTAGTTTATGCAAATTAAGTACTTACTAAGCTACACCAATTTACAGAGAAATAAGATAAGACAAAAAATGCACCAGTGTTGATGGTTCATATATGAGATTACGTTTGAAGATTGTGGATAAAAATGCATACATGTAGGCTAACGAACATTTACAGGTCATTGAATCTTAATATTTGAGTTTACCTGTGTTTTTACCTGTTGACACCCTGATGACGATGCGCTTGTGAAATTACTGTTTGCTCTTTGTTCAGAAAAAAACGGGATGAGAAAAGATGACAAAGATATTTTTTTTTCCGCTACGAAGAAGTTATACCTTTAGCTGCGCTCTAGGTTTTTTCGTTTCTTGCACGTTTTATGGGTTCCGAAATGTGTGAAAAGCAATTATCTTTTAGAAGGATGGTGCAGCGATGATGTAATCGAGTCTTGGGCTTATAGGTGTCTGCTACTCTCTCTATTAAGGAATTTTTTTCGCATACCCAAAATCCAAATACTCACTGGGAATACCAACGTTAAATAGTTTTTCTTTCCCTGAAGTAATGTATCATGTTAATTAAGTCAATAACGGATAACTCAGGTTTTTAGCTCACGCTATCTTGCATGAAATTGTTCATTTAGCACCTTTCGTTGCTCAAGCTGTGGAGTTTATTGTATGCTGATTAAAAAACTGTTTATTTTTTGTGTATCTTCTTCCGTAATTCCATTAAAATCTATTTATCCCTAGTGTATAATTAACGCTATAAACATGAACTACTTGTAAAAATGTCTGTTTTTTCTTTTTCTAAATCATACATCAAACAACGTAGATTAGGTATGCAAATCGACTTATGTAACTTTTGGCCAGGATTAGTTCGTGGAATGACTCACTATTTACTTTCCCCGGAGGCTAGAACACTTGAGCAATACGATTTGCACTTTTTTTATACAAGTTTCAGCCAAAGTTTCTCACTCTCTATCGTATCTAGATGAGAGAGACAACACTCAGTTCACTCACATTTCAGTCTCCAATCCAAACTCCATGCTATCCAATACTCACGATAATAACGTTGTAGTCACACGAACCGCTCTATAACTCAACTCAACTCAATAACTCAATTCTCTGTCCGAGTAGCGTTGGAACAGAGCAAAGTACTTCTAGAACTTAATTTAATACTTTACCAGGCTAAAAAATACAATCCGAAAATTGAATAATTAAAACACTCTCTCAGATACACACACGGTCTAGTTATTAATACACTGTTTGATGGTGTAAAACTCTTGAAGAGAACTTGGTGTTCGCGTGACTAAAAAAATGGATGTTCACCGACCGAAAGCAAATTTCAATCTGAATACATTATCACGAAACAAATTGAAGTTTAAAGGCTGTTCTCGAAACAGAGCCTTGCTTATGTATACCAACTCATTAAAGTCTATTACGAGTTGTTTTCCCTTTTTCATATTTTTTAATTTTGCACACAGGGTCACTGAGAGAAATAAGGGTGCTTTTGCTCTACTCCCTGATCCATCATCATTAGTAAACTGTCAAACAAATCAAAATGAGTTTCTATATAAGGGATCCTTTCAGGGTCTGAAAGTGTTAAGGTAATGTGTGATTATTGACAAAGCATAATGATGTTGGTGTAAATGAGACGATACTGACTTGTCTTGTCAGTCGATGGAAGGTGAATGTGCATGGATGATGATGACTCTTGTCTCTTCTCTCTCTCAGAAAAAAATGAGATACGCCACCCATTTCCTGGTCCACTGGTCATGTTGTTGTGTAGCTTAGAGATTCCTCTTTTTTTTCTACATGCTTCTTCTCTGCGAGATAATAATTAGTGTGGATCCATGAATTTTAGCTCGTTAAGGTTAATCAGGGGAAAAAGGCTCGTTTGCTTGGGGAAAGGAATGTAATATTCTCACATTGCTTGTACGAGTATACCCAGAGAAATGTGAATCATATACGTGGCATTACTCTTGATATAGGGGGACCCCTGAAGGGTAGGGCTAGGTTGATCATCGCCACCAACCATATTCCCATACTACTGTCGTCATATCAGAGACTCTTTAGCTTTGACGTGGTTGTCAGCACACAACATCAGTGTGCCAAACATGTCCCGGGATAGCTCTTTACATAGTTTTTTTCAGGCCCCCTGCTGAACTTGTCAATATATTCAGTGAGTCGTTTATATACGCTCAACTTTACAAGAATTTAGATTCGGATCATGATGATGGCTTTATATAACTCATCATCATCCCAACTCATTCTAGTAACTTTCATTCATTCAAAAGAAGAAGGATTACATTAAAAATTGTTTCTCAAGTGATCTGTCTACACATTACTAAACATTTTTCATTTCATTGCAGAAGAAAGAATACGTATATTCTAATAAAGTTATCCCCTTCTTCTCCCTTACAAAATAATTTAAATGCTGAGCAGTGTAAAATTGCGTAGACATGATATGGAAGAATTAACTTTATTAGGATCATGTTGTTGGTGGTAATGTTGACGCTTGTTGTTGGCTGTTTGGCTTATATTAAGTATTCATAAACGAAGGTAGGGTATGCGGGTAGGGATATCATTTTTCCAAAAACCAATATTGCAACATTTATACAGAATACATGGAGTTTTCCCTAGGTTGTTTAGGAAGGAAGATAAAACAGCGTGTGTATCTTAAATTATGGGAACAGTTTTACATCATACATTGTTATGTTGCAGGCGATGGTGTAAAAGTATCATATCATATCACGATCTGCTCATGTATGCGTGGCTAGGTCTAAACAGGGAGGATTTCCAGTTTTTCCTTTAGCTTCCAATTCCAGTTCCCAGTTCAAATGCATACGCTGATTCCAGTCGGGAGAAAAAAGTTGACAAGAACGAATCAAGGATTCTCTCCAAACATCCTTTTTTTACTTTGGGGCTAATTGACACAGTCTCAAGCAAATGCGATTATGTGAGGTATTAGGGGTTACAAGGTGACACGTAGAGTCTAGACCTTGTCTATATAGTCCCCTACCAAGTTTGATGGAAGGATCACCCTATTATTCATAATTAGAAAATATATTTTTCCTGAAACTACATTAAAAATGTTTTACCATGAGCTAATGACTCTATCGCTAAAATGATGTTTAGCTGAGAAGGTGAAAAAACAAAAGTGATTAGGATCAGTAGAAGTATTTTGTAAAGTATTTTGGGTGTAAATAAAACTGGTAAACTGTTCGCCTTCCATGATGTATAAGGTGCATAGGGTGATTTGATGAGACCCATAAAAGGGATTATTCTGGAGAAAATTACAAAAATATTTGTTCAAAATGAAAATGCCATTACTTTTGAAATTTTTAAATGCCTTTTAATTACCCAACAAAAGGCCTTCAAATACTTATCATTAAGCTGTAAAATACAGACGCATTGCGCTAAACGAAGGAAAAAAAACAAAACTTTTCGTCTGTGCCAAACAAACAAAGCTGATAATGATGACATTAAAATTGAGTCTGGTGCTGGTGTCAGTTAAATCTTTCTTGGGGCTTGCCTTGTTGACGCGTGGTAAAGTGCTGACAATACAATGACTGCACCGAAAATTGAGCTATCAATTTGTCATCACATTTTTTCCCACTGAATGAGCAACCTGAATGAAAAACTCTTGTAACCTGTCTTCTTCACTCAGTTTAAGAGACAGGTTACGAGGAAAGCCAAGAAAGGGTGCTCCTCTCACTTGTCTCCTGCTCAACACTAAAATTAGATTTTAGGCTTGGGAAAAAAACTTTTAACCCTTTTTAGACTTTTACACGATCCATTTACCTATGTTGGTTTAGGATATTACATGAAGTAATGACTACATGCCTTCAAAAGGGATATAGTTATGGTCAAAAATAAATTGAAACTTTTACTTTGTTTAATTCTTCACTTGGAAAAATGTGAAGGAAGCTTATATTAATCCACATAATTTTCAAGCCAGCAATGTAGCCTATAATAGGTCAAAACGTTCAAAAAATTCTCGCCGAATTAATATTACGTAATTTCTATTCGAAAAACAATTGGGTAGCCAATCACTCTAATGATAGGCCCTGAATTTGCCTGTATATTTTGCAAAACTCACTTTCATTGCATCGCATCATTCCAGCAAAGTTTCCTTTTGTATTTCCAAAACACTTTTTAAATTTAATTACCCACAATTTACTTTCATTTTGACTTACTGATGCTCTACGAGAGTGGCATGCTTTCACTCTATTCAAATCTTTTCTCATTTACTCAATTCGCCCAAGTCTATCTTTGTACAAGCTACTCTTATATGGTATAAGTGTGTAATTATGATTCTACATTCTAATTTAGCATACAGTTTAGTTCGCTCAGGTGGTTCTTTTCTTTCCCCTTTCGTATTATGAGACTTTAATTAAAATGTTTCATTCCTCATCATCCCACTCACTGCGAGTAGGATTCCATAATGCTTGAGGCATTCCAGGCAACATATTCTCTCTAGTTTTTTTGTGAAATCCAATGAATACGGAATAATTAAGAGAAAACTAAACCAAAATAAAAGGAAAGGTAAATACGTGTGAAAATAGGTAGCTTCCATTCCAGAAAAACTTCTTCACCACCTCCTACTCCTACTCATTCTCTCATTCAATATACCAGATGAAATCATCCCACATTATGTAGATTCGTGTAATTTAGTGATTTCATGAAGCAAAAAAGTTTTTCTCTAGAAGAATAAATTATTTTGTTTTATTCATCTCTAATCGGAAAATGCTCTCGAAAATTCGTTATCTTTCACTTCTCTCTTGATTCCATTTTCTCCTCCCATACTCTTTCCCCAAACCTGTCACCATTTATTTCCAATTTTATTACACTTTAGCCACACTAGTGAAAACAGGCAAACATGAGAAGACAAAGGGAAACGAGGGCTAATTCCAATATAAATTCGACTCATTACCAACATTACCACTGCTATTATTATTATTTCACCAGGTGTATTCCCAGTTAATTTAGTCATCATCATTATAAAGCGATCTATACTCGGGTAAACACCGAAAGCTAGAAATATATCAGCCTATACTTCACGTCTCTTATATTTGCACGTTATCAAATATGTACTTTTATTCCATCACCCTAGACGTCTGCTCTAACTTTGATTAAACATTTGGAGCAAATGACAGTTTTTATATAATTTATTTTCCTCATACGTCAAATATTTTTTATTCGTATGCATACATCCTAACTTATTGACATTCAGTTTATAATGGCATGTTATACAATGGAAACAAATCTAAACCTGCAGCCAAACACCTACGTTCGTAATATAGTGCCCAGAAACATTCCATATCAAAATCAGGTCGTTAAAGTTGTTAAAGACGTAGCTTATTCGCAAAGATATGAAAGGATGCAATATCTAAACTGGAATAATGCATGGAAGTAAAGAAACCCCGGTGAATTATTGAAAAAAAGACTAAATAATAATAAACTTACAAATTGCATGATCGGGTATTGATGTTTGTCTATATATGTTACATAAGAAATGTTAACTAGAAAGAATGCAACTAATGCACGAATGCGTGCCAACAAAGGAGAAAGGAGTTTATCCATGATATTATTAGCTGTATGCAAATACGGAAAATTTGAAGATATTCTGACTGGGTTCAGCTGAGGTGAGATGCATTACTGAAATTCCAATTTATAAACATGAAAGTCTTCATTAGCCTCAGGGTTAGAATTAAAGATGTCAATAGCTATGTATATAATTTGCAGTAAAAAGTTCAAGAGCTTTCAAATGAGCTATCACATGCCATGGGTTGTCATTAAAAAAATAATTCGCCTTTGACCCCTCATACGTCAACTGATGCAGTCCAAAAACTATACAGTTACTTCTTACGACCACGCATTTGATAGATATGTTGCGAACAGACATACGGACAGACGGATGCGACAAAATCAATACTTAGCTTCGAAATGCTCAGCTACATAAATGCTGAGGAGTAAAGCTGAGATTTCCATGTATAATATGTAGTTCATGTATTCCTTATGCAAAAGGTCTAATTATAAACCTTTCTTGTTTCTTATAATATAAAATGTAAATATATTATACATCCCCAAATAACATAGCCGTTAAAGAAAGAGTATAAGTGTGCGTCAAAGGAATAACGGCTCCGTATAAATTAAATGCTTGGGTAAACATTATTGGTCAGTAAATATATCAGTGAGAATGAATGACGCGACTTTGAGCGAAAATAATTTTCCCTCAAATTATTGGTCTTTTCCTCTTTTCATCACTCGCTCACTTCACATTGTCGACAATGCATGAAATCAAACCATTTTAATAACGTTTCATGTCTCCATTGAAAAGCCGATCGTGTAGAAAGAGCTTCCTTTTTGCTTATTTGATTCGTCGGACGAGAAGAGTTTACAATGAAATCAAAGTTTTCCAATAAAGTCGACTCAATGAAAAGCTAATGTTGGACACACGACACTCATCATGTTATTAAATCCTTGCGTCAATATACGACATTTACTCTTTTCAATTGAGTTGTGTGTATGTGTGAGCAGTGCGAATTGGTGTAGGGTGGCTCGAAAGCCTAGGTAAAGCCGAGACACGAGTCTTGAGTGCTCTCTCTATTTTTATCATGTCCAAGAGGGCTTACTAGCCAGCAGCATGGCACGTCGTTTGCTACTGTTTACTCTTCGTTTAGCGCACATGGTCTCCCTCTTAAAGCCTTTGACGCCTAAGCTACACTAAGAAGATTCTCACAGCATCGTCATCCTCATTATTAGCCCTTTACACCGACACATTGGCTCTATTACTTACCGTTTTATTAAAAATTGCTTTCCTTCAATATTCATGTCTCGTCCTTACCCTGGACAAAATCCAGTGGAGAGTCTTCTTCACTACTCCAACTCCGAAAACGTAAAAAAGAATGAGTTTTTGATCACATCATCCTCTAAACGCCCAAGAGGAGAAAGCTCATACAATGTTGCCACATTGTTAATTATTCCGGATGCGAACGACTTGACACACGCTCTTCGTGTAGGGGAAAGTGCGAAATTGGAGAATCCACACGAAAATACGCAAGCATCGAATTTGATTAAGGGGTCTTTCCAAACATACAGCTAGCAAAAGAATATCTAATGAGAAGTAAATAGATCATGTAAAGCATCTAAATAGGGTATCTATTAAAAGCACTGATGGTGGGAAAATTACTTAGGGAGCTGGCATGCTCCAAAACTTCATAACTTTACGTGTGTGGCATGAACTTCTATTTACTTTAGAAGTTACATCGTATTTGCTAAAGAATACAAGCATAGATTTGTTTTTATGGTTAATCTTGATGCATTGTCTAAAAACTCATAATACCCCATTCATAAAAATTCATTAACTCTAGATTTATTTTTATTT
>JAANSQ010001388.1:0-15388 GCA_036850885.1 Lepidocyrtinus dapeste
ATATGTTTCAATTTGCCCCAAACCCTTTCATATATTGGTTCACAGGAAAGGGTTAGGGTTTTTGATTTCTTCTATGCTTAATTAAATATGCTCATGTGAAATTATTTAGTTTCGCACAATTGTTCGTTATATTTTGAGGCCTAATTTTTATGTCGCTGGCTTAACTAAAGTCAATGTTAATCTCATCAAACGAATTCAAGGATCCAATCGAATCGGCACAACCAGAATTGGATTTTCGTCGCATGCCTTTTCTGCCACGTTTGATTTGATAGGACTTCTTAGAACATTCCCAGTTTTCCATACTGTTACAATTATTAACTCATCCGAGGAACTCTTGCGATTGGAAAATCTCATAATTGGACTGAACTGAATGAACCAAGAACGTGCTTTTTAGACACGTTTTCTTCTTTCTGCTTTCATGTCACACCATCACCATAGTCTACAAAAAATGTTGAACGCTGTTATTGATGTTATTGGAAGTTACATGCAAGGAGAAAGTACCATGCCATTCTCAATTCAAGGACAATTGAAATAGACGTAATTTTATGTGTGCTAGGATAAAAAAAATCGGTGGCTATCAGCCAGAAATGCCGATCATAACATACCACACGACTGGGGCATCTTGTAGCTACTTCCAAATGACATGACTCACCGACGTCATATTCGAAACGTAGAAAAGCTCTTGGTATCTTTGTCTGTTTTCTTTCCAACAGGGAATTCTCAGACAAAGACAAACCAGGCAGAAGATAAACATGGAAAATTGGATTTATTTTTGGGACTGAAATGGGCGTGTAATTATTCTGTATTCTGTAGCATATGTACAATATACCGGATTTGATAAGACAAGACAAAACGTCAAAACGTGGACTGGAGGAAACGTGTGTGCATTTCGTTTCTTTGCATAAAAATAGGATCAATACCTAAATGATCACCTTGATATTTTACATTACGTATGAATGCCACACCAAGAATAACCTAGGCCACGACAATCCTCAGCTTACTAAATGTCTAGGCTCTGGATGAATCTTTCCGCATAGCAAATTCCATTCAAATTACCGTTTTTATTTAACTTATACCAAGTCAGATTATTTTAAGCTGGTGGGAATGGAAGGAAAATACTTCTCTGGGGAAAATCCCATGAACTTATTCCATATTTGTGTGTATTTTTATTTTTACAATCCTAGTTACCGCTGTTCCTATTCGGCTATGATAAGTAAATACGTAACAAGCGAAAAGGCTGGAAAATGGCTCAAATGTTTCCTAAATTAATTAGGTACAAATTACGAAACTTGCCTAGGGAAAAATGTTGCCTACATTTCCACATTTTTATACAGCTTCTGTGATTATGCAGCATTAATCGTTGACACTTTCAAGTCTTCTCTAGGCTCTAGAAATTGTTTCTTGACGTTTACAAAAAAATGCAAGTCCAAGGACTTGTTTTATTGGGGACGACACACGACAATAAACTGACAAGTCAGCAAGTAGTAGCGGTAGCAGGTGCGTTGTTAATTTTTGTTCTGTAAAAAGATTATACTAAGCCCATCGTCAAGCAAAGTACACTTCCGGTGTGTATGTCGTATCCCAAGTATAGTAGTAGGTTGTGCGTATTGGTACTTTTATTTTATAACATATTCCCATAAACCAATTAATATCCATCCGTTTAAGGTTGCCTCTGAGGAATAGCGTTCACCTTCACCTTCCAGCCCTCTTAGCAAAAATTTAATCTCTCCTCCAACCAAAAAAAAACCATCGTAACATCAGTAGCCAAACTAAGAGCAAGTTCCAAACAATGAGAATATTCAATTCATTACAGGTCATAATTTATAGGCAAGAATTGAGCAAACTTGGTCCATATAAGACTTACTGTCATTGTCATGTTTATTATGTCCACAGGACGGTATCATATCACATGGCTTGACATGACATGAAGAAAAAAAATCTTCTCTCCAGTACCAATATCATTAACGTATCCAGTGTTTGGTATTTGTAACTGTTTTGCATATTGCCATTATACAATTTTATTCACGCTGTGCATACTTAAAAATTTGGCGAGACCATATAATCGGAAACGCACAATATAAGATGCACACCACCAAAGTATATACATTATATTTCTCCTCCTCCTCCGTAAGATTTTTTTTAACGATCAGCAAAACATTGACATTGAACTATTGAGCAATAACAAGTTTTTACCAGAGCACACAAAAAAGTGTTTGAGAAAAGGAAGTGATTGCTATTGCATCTCATTGTTTATCCTATGAGAAAAGCGACGCGTTTATAAAATGCTGATTTGAATCAAGCCAAGACAAGCCAAAGAAAAAATGCTTATGGGGGTAGGCTAATTAATAAAAGTATTTTGTTTGCGAAGGCTAACCAGTCAGTCAAAAAATGCACATGTCATAGACTTCTCTAGAGAGACTTGATAGCGTCGTCCGCGTTGCGTCGCGGATAGTTGCTACTGTACAGAGTAGTAAACTTGTACATTCACTCATGTTCGGAGGCGGTTGACGAGTTAAAAAGATCGTCAATCAAATGAGTGGCATGACTTGAGAGAGAGAGACTGGCTGGCTGTAAATCACTATTTCATTCAAATCAAGCGTACAGTAAAATTGACAAATTGCAGGTGTAGTCTGTTAGTCATGCACATGGAATTAAATGGAAAGAGACAAAAAAAAAAGATTAGATGGAAAAGGAAGGAACCGGAAGGAAGTAAACAGATTCTATTCCAATAGGTATACTTTCATATAATTTTTTCGACCAATTATGTTTTATATAAGCAATTAAAGACGATACTTTGCTCGTTGCCCGTCATCTTATCGTATCATCACGGCACGTTCTGTAGTTTTAACCTGAGGAAAGGTTATAAAAAACATAATTGTCAAGATGAAGTTCAAGTGCGTGTGGCCATGTTCACTTGTCTCCTCTCAGATGAGAGGGTATACTTAGTATTGGGAAATATGCGTGTGAAGCCTTCTGATCAGCATAAATTTTTAAGTCAGAGATAATTAAAATGGCACCCATGAACAGGCAACTATGTAATGGCTATCCATTTTTCTATCACGAGAATGTTTTACAATGTTGTAGATTGAATTGAATGGCTTGAATTAAATTCCCTTTCCATTTCCTTTCTGGCATAATAATATCCTGATTGCGAGAGAGGTTTAATGTGAGTAATGTGACCACGCAAAAATTTTGCAATACCTCAGCGATTAAGATTGGACTCTAAATGTTGGTAAATGGAGTTAGTACAAAAAGGAGATGAGAAACTCAAAATTCTAAAGCGTCTCAACTCAAGACTGGACGAAGTATGCAAAGAAGAATTATATATGCAAAAGGAAAAAGGAGTTTCGAGGTCACCTCGAAATACATTTATTTACTCCACCACCGGCGCATCATATGAGATTGTTTTGTACGTTCATCATTATTATCATCATCTTTGCACACACATTATAAGTTACAGCTTAAACTATCATCTCATCTCATCTTTGAAGCAGTTAACCAAACCACGAATCATCTCTATCTGCATTATAGTCCTCGTTGCAATGCTCTATTGCTCATTGTTTGCTAATCTCTTTTCCATTATTGCCTCGGTCCATTCATGTTTTATTTACCTGTGTAGTCTATAACGCCATTGGCTTTGCTTGGCTTTAGTTACTTCCGTCAGGGAAGCAACTTGATCGTGACGGAAGGACATTATGGATATGGTTTGACCAAAAAAAAAACAATGCAGCATTATTGTTATTAAATCCATTTCCTTCCCAATTTTTCTAAGATTTTTTCTGGTTGCTTGAACCAGTGACAGTGTCTAATTGTCTATATCCATATGCAGAGATAATGATAATTCCCTGATTATGGCTTTTTAGTCCACTCCAGTCCAGTTATTTATTCAAGGCCTTCTGCCCTATTGTAATTGCGAAACTGTAACAATGGTCAACTATATAGTTACAACAAGAGTCCAGTTTAGTTATAAGAACCAGATAAGGAAAACCTCGTATCGGCAATAACAAGTTCATCATTGCCCCATAAAAAGTGTTTGCATAATAAAGAGAAAAAAATGCTGGTCAAAGTATCAAATGTACACTTTAAGTATTTACTTCCACTAAAGATTCCTGTCCCACCTTGCCCAATTTTTTAACATGTTATCATCATCATCCAACTCATTATCATTAATCATTATCTCCATTCCATAAAAAAATGGTGGCGGAAAGAGTCTCATCTGAAATGAAATAAAATGACTTGATCCACGTTCAAAGTGGAGTTTAGATTATGCTAAGTAGGGAGAGGTAATTTATTCTAGCCCATAATCCAAAGAGTATTGTCGAGTATTGTATTGGTGATGGAGACCCCCAAAGACTGGTCTAGTAAAATAACAATCACAACAATATGCGATTGTTTGACACTTTCAGACTTTAACTGACCCGATTTGCATTTGCATAAAGACAAATTGAATAGAGCACGCAACAACGCTACGCACCTTGATAACTGGTCTAGGTGGATAGATTTATGGATCTCCTGCAGATAATGGGAATAAGTTGAATCTGATTGCGGAGCGTATAGATACAAATATTATGGACAGGATATGAAGATCGCAATGACTTTTTCATGCAAATCAACAGCCATTTTTCACTTTGGCAATTATGCCTCTACTCGATGCGTCGATCCTATTCCAACTCCATTTCTGGATCATTGTCATTGTCATTGCCATTCCACTCCAAAACCTTTATTTTATAGTGGTTAATGGAGTTAAATGAACTAATAATTATTTTTATTGGGGGAATGGCAATGAGAAGGTGAAACATGAGTGAAGTGAATAGGATGTGGATGATGATGATGTGATGATCTTCATGATCTAAATTAAGTTTAAGCGTTTAGGGTGGCTTGGTTTTGTGAGATGATTGAGGTGTGTAACTGATAGCGTGTTCGTGTCGTGATGAGAAATTTTCTGTTTCCTTCTCCTCCGAGTCATTCATAAAGCTTGGGTTGGTAGGTTCGTAGATTATTTTGTTGGTGACGTAGACGTGACTACACTTCAAGTCCAAGTTGCAAGTTCAAGTCTAAGAAGATGAAAAAGAAGACAGGAAAAAATGATTGTCTGTGTCTCAAGTCTACAGATATTGAAATTTTTTAATTCTCATCGCGTTGTCCTGAATGAAAAACCAATTTTTGGTGAGGGGCAAGTCAAGTCAAGTGACCGTGTCACCTTGATTTTGTTGGCACTATATGAGATTGAGATGGAATAAAAGTATTAACTATTGGATTGACTTTATTATCATTGAGAAAAAATTCTATTCATTTGAGCTAGTTGACTAGGTTTGGATCATCTCAGGTGGGGATAAAAGTCAATGTCAGACAGGTCAGGTGGGTCTAATAAATTAGTCCAGTCGAAGCCCAACTGACAAGACAAAAAAGAAGAGGTTTCCAACCGTAAATATCTGTAAATCGGATTAGGTAATTAAGTATGACTCGAGTTTTTTATTGGAATAACCTTCACTTCAGAAGCGAGATTACGAAAAGTACAAATTTTGCGAGGGATGAAGATAAGAAAGGATTACTTCTTTTGAAGTAGGCGATTACAGGAAAATCTGAGTACCTCTCGGATTGAAATAGTCAAGCTACTTATGAGGATCATGATCCTAGTTGATCTGACCAAAGTGTAGTTAAATTCCGATGCTTAATACTGTACTATACCAATTCATCTTTCCGACTGATTTATTTGATCCACTTGATTTTTTTAGTAGAAATTTCCAAATACTCGAAAACTGTATGTGCTGATGGAAAAATACGAAATGTTTCCGAAATGAATTCTGACAAGGATTTTAGCCATGCAGAGATTGAGTGCTATAACTATGACTTTCGAGAATAATCTTTTTGTCCTGTTTCCAATCCATAAATTCAATGAAAGCAGAGCGAGGTGAAAGCCATAGAACTGTCGGTGAGTTAGCTAGTCACAACATAACATACATTGCTGGTTTCTTTCGCTCGCGTTGAAGGAGCCGAATGATCCTAAGTTGCATACAAGGACAATATTTTTCTTTGTTTTTGGAAGAAAAAATACAGAAAAATCATGTTATGAGACTTTGTCGGAATCAGGTATTGCTGTTTCTGCTTTAAAAAACTCATCTTGTGTTTGATTGGAAGAAAATTAAACGTGTAGATTTCCCCTCTTTGTCAAATAAAGTAGCGTAAACTACTCACTAACTCCTTCATCTTTTTTCGTTGAAGATAAACTTCTCAGAATTTAGCTCTTGAACAAGTAATAAAGAACTGGTTACCTACTTTTCCACGAAACAGACAGACGTGTGAAGGGAAACAGCCACTTTTCTCGTAACTTGATTCGGTCTACTTTCCTGTCAAGTCCAAATACCTATAAATAATCTGATCTTTTCTTCCGTCCCTATCACTTCTTGTAAAATGCTTGAATGAGTATTCATTTATTCTTGGTTGACCATTCGGACCGACCTTTTTGCGTACATACATTGTAGATAAGGACAGTGTACCTAGTTGGACTGCGATTTTATTAATTTGCCTAAAGCAGTGCGCACACCTCTTTCCAAAAAAGCTATTTGCGTTAATGGCTTAGATAATTACCCACGACTTCTTGCGGAGCGTCTGAAATTCATTGAGGGATTACATTTTTAAGAAAGAAATTGTTTTCCAAGCCTAATTCCAATCATGTCCAGTTCATTGGGGTAATTCGCATTTAGGTATCATTACGTCGATTTACTTACTCTAATACGCAAATCAACAAATTACCCCAGATAAACTTATGTATGAAAGGAAACGAGCGTCATAGTCTTGATAGATTATATCATGTTCGAAATGGAAACTCGTGCGAATTGCGTTAATGAATCAAATGACTCAACATTTTTTTACGAAATGAGACTTCGAATAAGTGAAACATATGAAATCAAACTGTGATTCCTTGCATGGATTGTTTGCCAAAGTGAATAGCGGGCTCATGGTGTCATGCGTTTTTCCGCAAAGGTTTGCCTTTTTTATCCAAAGCCATAATCCAATTCAAGGGGAAAATAGTAGAGAAATGCAACTTATGCAATTCATTCGTGTTTTTTTCGATGTATAACGAAATTATAAAAAAATATTGGAGCGTAAGCCAAAAGTTAACGTGTTCATCGGAAAATCATACTACGTCACCCGTGTCACGTAATACTGTTTATCTGTTTCTCGTTCTAATAAATGTTTACGTGAGAGATGGGAAGAAAATCTGTGTAGTCAACCAGATTTTGAGAAGGATAGGTGCCTATACACGCGAACCCCAGAAACGAAAGGAAATGGGAAGGAAGTAGACTGTTTACTATATGACAGAAACTGATATTTAGGCGGAGTAATTAGAGTTTGGAGTGTTTAGACCTTGCACAGTTTGCACTTCCCAATTTTTTGTTCCGCTACGACTTGATATGCGTTAAACTGCGAAGAAAAGAAAATGCCGACTACAAGAGTCACTTTGTACATGATTTGAGGAGCTTGCAGTTTTCTTTTGCATAAGCGAGTATTGTTTTTCGTTGGAAAGGTATAGTGCGGTGATTTTTTTTTGCTAATTGGCATCGCATGATTTGAGATACTTGAAGCATTGAGAATCGAGAAGAGGTCGGATGGGTTGAATGTTGTGATGTGTTGAGGTGAGTCATCTTTCATGTTCACACATGATAATCAAATCATTCAATTTGATGGAAACCCATCACACAGCTACAATGAAATAGACAGAGTGGGCATTTTATTAAGCTTCTGGCTTCTGTACACTGTTCAAAAGACAATTACATGACTCACCTTTATTTTCAGGAAAAATATTCTGCCGGCTTCCGTTATGGTTAGGTTCCGCAAAATTTCATAAATGGAAAGTATCCACAGATTCTTTAAATTTTCTGTAGATTTTGGGCTGGGTTGGGTATTTTTTTTTCAGACGGAATATGTAGGAGCATATTTTTAGCATTTCAATGAACTGCATGATTTAAAAAAATAGGTTCTAAATTGTTGATGTAAAATATTTTTCTTGTTTAAACCATTGAAACGTTAAAAGTTTGAACAGTTGTGACAGCACAATGAACAGAGGCACATGAAATGACATATTATTTGCAATTGAAATTCAGTTACCTTGCATTCGATCTACTGAGTCATCCTTTAACAAAGAGCCTAAAAATATTCCAGTGTTTACCTGGCCTGGGGAAAAACGTGAATTGACATGCAGTAAAATGCTATCAAGGAACCTGTTCTATTGTTGTCTAATGCTTATAAATAATTGATCTGTATGTCATATAGTTTTCTAGAACAAATTTAGGGAAAAAATCCCTAAAGTATGAATGTATCTAACTCATCTTTTTCAAAAATATGAAAATCACCAGTTTTTGATGGAAAAGGATATTTGCGATTTGTAGAATAAACAAAATATTGGCACATCTGCCAACTTAACTGCATTGTTCTGGAAAAAGTCACAAGACTTGTTGTTTACAATTTAAACATCCTCATTCTAGTATTCCGACCCCCATGAATAACGTTCATTTGCTTTGCACACCATCAAACAAGGCCAAATAGACGAAAAGTGTTACATGTGTACTATTTAGCCTGTAATTTGGATACATTTTTCCTGTTAATATGAATGTAAAGATTAATCATCCATTCATTTCCATCCTAATCATAACAAATGACACGTTTCAACTCAACTCTGCTCAAACCAGAGAGGACAGGAGTTTAAGCTTTTAAGCGCTAAGCACACGCTTTGGAAGTGTTATTGAAGTGTTTAAAGTATCCGTGATTGCTTCATAGACTTCATAAAGCCTAACAGAAAAAGAAAGAACGAGAGAGAGAGAGAGAGAGAGGTGAATGTGACCTTTTGCATCAGTCATTTCCGTTTTGAGAGTACAAATATCTACTAATAGAAAAAAACTGCTTGTTTGGTTCTGGTTGCTTCGTATTCATCGGCACTTCTATAACTCTGGATGTTGCAAATCATGCTTACTTGCTTCTGTAAATTTGCATTGGATAAATGAAGTGTTATTATTATTGTTACAACTGCCAAGCAGAGATTTTCCCGACAAAATTTGACAATTGGCACATGATAAATTAAATATAAATCCAATAAACAAGTTTACATTTTTTGTTGAATCCTAGTTAACAGATTTTTTGTCCATTGTCTGATCTGGAGTGAAATGTTTTTGCAAAAAAAGTGAATCATTATTCATCGCTATTGCCCACTTCAATTTTTTAGAGTCATGAAACGAATTTAATGTCCGTCCCTCGGTTGGCCTACCTGTCTGTCCGTCCGTCCGAGCTCCTATTTGATTTTAAACTCAATCGGAACTGTTACTTTTAATTCTGATAAATTAATTATTAAGTAATTTTACTTTTAATTTTGATTTGACTGCCTGTTTATTAATTCAAACGATAGTTCTTGCATGTCTGCAGCAACGATGTCTGCAGTTAGGAATCACATAATACATTGTGCAATTGAGATACTTTTTTGAATAACTTTTAGGTTAGCTCGTTGATAGACTGGTTAAAATTCATAACTTAAAATATTTCAACAAATTAAATACCTTAAAAAGGAGCAAAGTTCCTCCAAAAATATCATTTCTTGATTTTCGAAAGTTCTCGCAGCGCAAATCGGCATTAAGTTTTGTAAGGTGTTGTAATCGGCATATTTAGTTGATCTCATCTATTCAACTAAATTTTAAGCCTAATTGTGATTTGATTGTGAAATGTTTACGTCTGAGAGAGATGATGAACTTGTTATTTGCATGAGTCACAAAAGAATCGATGATGAGTTTTGGAATTAAGCTGGGCTACCATAGGAAAATGTATTGACTGTTAGTACCTGAACCTAATTTTGCGTAACTAACTTTGAATTATATTTACTATCGCTACCTAATTTACTCAACCAGAGTTCATCACACTTTTATTTTAACCAATTCAAGATTTAACTTTGAAATGGAAAACGTTCTGAATAATTTGCTGGCCCGCCGATATCAGCCAGTAAAAAACTTTAGGTGCTTACTTACACATGTCAATTATAACTACACGAGTACAAGTATGGACATAATTTCTAGTCTAGTTGAAAGCAATATCGAATCAACTAGGTGCCAATTTTCTGTCTGGCTGTAGATCATATAGATCGCACGATAATGATATGTTCATTCATACATATTGTGTATTAACATTATGCAAATTTACAAACGGAATTTTCTCTCTGCGTATCTCAATATTGTGAAAGATGAGTCAGAGATTTTTTTAGCCGTTGTACCTCCTGAGAAGTCAAAAGTCTCATTTCTACGTGATTTTTTTCTCCACGTGGACGTACTATTATTGAAACTTTAAAAAATATTGACTTTCCACGTGCATACGATTAGCATTGCATTAGAAATCATTGCAACGCCATATTTAAACGCACACGCGCCGACTGAATCATTGATGAAATATATAGATTATTTTTGAAAATATGCAAGCAAAATATATTTCATTGAATGACCCTCATAGATTTTGAATTATAATTTCATCAGTCGCATCTCATGTGCAATATGAGACTACACTTAAATTGGGATTATCCATCACGCTCAAGCTTCATGGAAAAATACAACACGATGATTAGATGACTGACTGATGACATCCAAATCCAACTTAATATAAGTGTTTTTAATTTACTGCGTGTGGTATGCTTATTATCAGGGCAGGATTGTAGTTTTCAAATATCAAACATTTGTTATTATTATTGATTTTTTCTTAGATGGAATACGATACAAACGGTTTTTGCAAACACGACTTATTTGTTTGTATAGGAAAAATTTTGAGCCTATTTTTGACGTTTGTTTTGATCGAAAGAATTGAGTCAACTTCCTTTTCGAGATCAATCTAATCATATGCTGTTACATTGTAGGGTCGGTTATATGCGCAGTTTTTTAAAACGGGTGGAAAAATACAGTTTCGAAACATATCTCTAGCCAAGCCGAAAGCGAACGGTTCTTGGCAATAAAGTACCCCGTAAGTTATATGTTAGCAATTAGGCATTGGCATGGCATAACTGTGCTTTTGGTACAGGCTCGGGTTGACGTTTCTTAGCTACATGATGCCGTTGTCGTGGTGTGGTAGTTTGGTGTCTTAACTTCTTGATCTTAGCTCGTACAAGTATAAAAAATGTCTTCATGGTGATGTTACGATACGATTGCGATATGATACATCTCTTTTATTTACGGTAATAAAAAGGTATCCAAGGACGTTATTGCCATCATGCATCTTCCCACATGATTTTTTTACACTCACCTTTTGGTCTACTTAAATAAGGAATCCAATAAAAGGAATAGGGATGAAGAGGTTTCTTTGGTTACCAGAGTGCTCTCACAATTGTTATCAAGTTACCTAGTTGTATAGGAGCTGCTGGACAAAGTGGCTGGATAAGTGTATTATGATATCATTATAGCAACCTCCTGAATAAAGTGGTTTGCGGAAGTAGCTTGTTTTCTTGTTCCCATTCTTTATTATACCGTTGAAAATACTTCCCAATGAAGCTTAAAAATTAACTTGGCTAGCGTTGCTCAAGGAAGACTGTCTGTAAATCAGAGAAAAAAATGTTCTCATGCTATAACATAACATTGCCTTACCCAAAATACAAAAATACAATTTAGAAAATTACGAATGGTTTTTTCCTCAAGCTGACTAAGAGTTAAGAGTCTGTTTAATTTTTGCTCTCGGCAGACAGACGTAAACAATGAATACTATTACCGGGAAGTTGTTTATTCTACAATTTTAGAAAAATAGTGTTACCATAAGATCACCTCTTATTTATCCTTAAACCGCATTACGTAAACAAGCTGTATTTTAATTGATAACAGACGAGAGGAAACTATCCGAACAGCCCAAGCCAGATTTGGAGGAAGGTTCTAACATAAATAGTAAATGTACAAACTTCCTTTATTTCGTCGGAAGAAGAGATCAATCTTCGCTAAGCGCATTTGCTATTTTTCAGGTAAATAACCGGGAACGGCTAAGTTTGCATTGTGTCACGTCATATGTCTTCATAAAGACTTCTTTTAACATCGTAGCATTTCATTTTCCGTAGTTGTAGCATGACACGACACCCAGAGTTCTGTAAAACTGTTCATGTTCAAGAGATCTACTTGAAATCTTGAGAAGCTCGCTGAATGAATCTTAATTTTCATGTAATGCGTAATAAGAATAAAATTGAAGGAGGAATAAATACACTCAAGTAGGAGGCATGTATGGAACATGTAAGCCATAATTTTTATTAAAAAATTGTATTGTATAAGACAGGAAGAAGTAGGGTAGAGAGGATTATTTTTCCTCCATTTATTGGCAAAAGAGAACACAGCCAAGCTTGTTTACATTACCGAGTACACATTGCTGCAAGTAAAACTGCAAAATGTGCATTGGCACATTACTTTTTCCTCCTTCAAATTCCTCCATAAAATGTTTGCCTTTGTGTATGTATACCTACATTCGCATTTGCGAATTTGCAAACTCACAAAATCGCATTATGCAAAAATATAAAAAGGAAGTTGGAGCGAGAAGATGGATCAGATTGAGATCAGTTAGATGCAATGCATAAGAAGCAAATACTGCGACGTAGTAAGCAAAACAGAATGCTCAAGATGGAGATCATGATGGGCACAAACACTATCAGCGTTGGTTGTTTTTCTTGAAAGAAGCGTAATAAAAATGTTCTGTAATCATACAGGCATGTCATGGGACCTAGGTTAACTGCATAAACTATTTTGGTTTTTCTGTTTACAGTGCTGGTGGGGTGTAGCAAGTAGACTATTGCGCGGAGATTTTTGTCGACGTGTCATTATGATTTTGGTTGAGTTTGGTGGTGTGATGGGATGATGATAAAAAACTGAACTGTTCTCGATTTCCCTTTCTATTCGGGAAGTAAATCAAAGTCGCAGTAAAAGCGCGTCTATGATTTTGGGATAGACTCCAACTTTGATAAATGTATTTCATAATGACGGAGAAAATGAAGTAAATGTGGAGTGAAGGATAAAACCGGGAAGAAAAAAGGATATTCTTTGATGAGAAATCATTTCCGCTTTCTTACTATATAAAACTTCGTTTTTCCTCTTTTGTTTTTTTTTCTCATGTGATGAGTTTGTTAGTTTACGGAACTGTTCCTGATTGAATCTTGTGATTGCATGCGTCACGCCTTTTCCCTAAGAGAAGTCATCAACTCCAATGCAAAAAAAAAATCTCACGTTTTAGTTGATATTTTTCTTCCGTGGTTTATGAAATTCATTACTTTGAAAAAATTCCATCTTTGAAAAGGAAAAATGTTATACATTTTTTACCTTGAATTTCTGCAAATTCAGATTTTCTAATGACTTACTCAAACCTGACTTGATAAAGTAAACAGATACCTACAAACATATAAGTTGCAACGACAGCGTCTTTTACCTCGAGTGTCGAGACGCCTTTGAAGCAAAAGACTATCAGTGTTATCCTGGGGCATGGACATCTGCATAAACAAAACATGTTTTTGTGTGATGTGCAGCACAAGTATAGCAGCTCATAGGCATCCATGAACTCATCGTGAATCATGAGCCACTTTGAGTCTAAGCATTTTTCCACTTGATTAGAAATCAGCAACAACAGTCATTTTATTGGGCTAGGCATATGACCTCTCCTTCACTCCTCCAATCTAATAAAATGCAGTAATCCGCATAAAAATATTTTATGTAAAAATCCCTTTTATTGCAAAAGTATATTAAGTTGCCTGGTTGGAATGAGAGGCGATGTCATTGCTCGTTCTAAGATATGTATAATATGTAGTGAGTAGGTTTAATTTTTTAGTTCATGCGGTTACATATTTAGATTTAATGAACTTTGCTTATTTTGGTTAGTGTTTTCTTGCCAAAGAATCACAACAATGGATAAGAAAAACAAACATTCATGCAGCATCAAAACAAAGTGACGTTGACTGATATAATTTTGAATGAGGAGTCAGTGTACCTCTAACCTTTCGATACTCCTCGAACTCAAAATTTTGTAAATTTTTACAGCACATTTCAGTTTTGCTCAAGTATCAACCGTTTTATGTTTAATTTGAATCAATCTATGGGAGAAGGCCCACATTCCAATTTTGTAAAGAAGAAACATTCTGACTACTTTTAAGTATCTTGTGCTTATGAAAATGCTCCAGATACCACTACTTATCCTTCGTAATTTTTAGCAAATGGAGCAGAGGCTAAATCTTCAACTGACCACGAGCAGAGGTAACGGTGACAACGTTAATATTAGGTATTGATTTACTTTGTGCGTCTTTGCATTCCAAGGTAGCATCTCTGATTTCTCACAGTGATTTCCTCACAAATACCTTTTTGTCAAAGAGTCTCATCATCTTTCAGTTAGGGTTCAATAGCCCTTATTTTCGTACGACGTAGTTTTGTATCTGTAGTACGTACACCTCTCCACAGTTGAGATTTGAGACAAACAATGCTAAACTCTAGTCGACTCGATGCGATGGAAAAATATCAGTCTGCTTTTTTGTGACTCAACTTTAGACATTTTAGAGGACAGCTAATCATTCTCTATTCTTGCTTTTTGCACGCGGCAAAATCTTTTTCTGGGTGTTTCTATAGATTGATGAACTTTTAGAAAAAGTTGTAGAGAAAAAAAGAAGATGAAGATATAGTGGTCATCTGGACTAGTCTGGACTGAGCATGGGATGTAACAAACTGCATGCGAGTCCCGCATACATTATGTACAAATTCAGTTGCAGTTGAGATTGTAAAATGATCAAACCAGCAAGACTCAAAATCTTTTGAAACGCTTCACGAAAACAGAAGGACATTTACTTTTTGCACGTTACGTACGATACATTTTGAAGGTTATACCCGGAGGGTATACATGCCCAAAAAACACAAAGAATTTTTGCATGTTTGCATCTTCTCTCTTTAGATTAAGACCAGTACCAGAAGGAATTAAGATGAAGCTTCCACATGTCTAAAACTGAAAAGATTTTTTTTGGATACACTTTGCCAAACCAAGGTGAAAATGAGTTGAGCGTACCGTACAAAAGAAAAACATACAAATTCCTTGGATGGAATCAACGTCCTCTAATATTCATCCCGTAACAGAGTGGATTTTGCAAAGTCATAGATACTTATTTAGGTTTGGTTCTGCCTCTCGAGGATTTATGAAGATAATTTACTAAATGGGAATTAAAGTTGTGCTTAGCAAAGAAAAGCTTATAAATACTCCCGCCTTGTCCAAAAAAAATACACTGACGACAGACGGCGAGGATACCAAAGCAGATACGACCAAGGTTCCGGTGAACTAGTAGTCGGACGAACCCAAAATACATTTCTAGTAATACTTCATCAAAATCATTATTGGAATTTGATAGAAGTAGCACAGACCTATTCTCACAATT
>JAANSQ010001389.1:0-15382 GCA_036850885.1 Lepidocyrtinus dapeste
AGTAACGTACATAACTTCAGCTACAACCATAACTACGACGAAGAATTCCAAAAGTTTGACGAAGAGAAAGTCGAGTTGTCTGAAAGGATTAGTAAGGAGCATGATCATCTTGAAAAAAAGGTAATGAAACAATCATCAAAATATTTAATTATTAAGCTGCTTATTGTTACTATTGTGATTGCACCATCCAAACAATTTCCCAATCCCGTTAGAGATCATACAAAGCTTCCTCGAGAAAACATGCTAACTTTTCCCATTACTGGTATGTGTTTGAGAAGCAAGACTTTGCTGACCCTCCAACCCCAACATCTTCAACTGGCTCGTCGGATACGCCAGATGCGCAACCGCTCAAGGTGAAGGCAAAAGTGAATTGTTTTATGAAGACACATAAACACCAACATGCTAACGTCACCCCGATGAGTGCAACTTCAAGGGGTGCTGTTAGTTCCAGCGTTGCTCTGACACAGGCACTTGCACCACTTCCTTCACCCCCGAAATCCAGTTTTATCCCAACTTACCCCATTCGAAATCATGGGGGGTATCGTTATGCAAATCAAGGGACTGTTAAGTCCGAACCATATCCCACTCAAGATTTAAACGATTTCGGATGGAATTACGAATTAGATGCACAGGTAAAGAAACGGAACCAACAGCTCGCATTGGATAAGTTATTTGAGACACTTGGCCCGGTTTTGTTTCCTCTGCCATTTATTTTGGCAATGATACCTTTGCTCTTACCGGTGCTACCCCTTTCCATAATGGCGTACAACAATCAAGAAATTCAGCACTCACCAACCCTCCTACCAAACAATACTATTGCGTCCCTCCCACCTTTTGCTACTGTTCCTCCACAAATATCTTCTTCCAACACCACGGCTTCGAGTTCTCAGACAAATACCTCTTCAGAAAGTTCCCAAATGTCAATGATGTCATCTACTAGCGTTGGACATTCCTCCACTAAATTCACTACGGAATCTTCCTCAAGTACATCTTCTTCAATTTCTTCCACTACAGCGAATACATCATTCCCACCTTTCGAGCCCTTGCCCTTCCCACCACTACTTCCTCCTCTCTTGCCCGGCATCATCCCTGTAAATAATCGCTCAGCTCCACAAGGAAAATCCTCAACTGCACGGCCTCCACTGAAGACTAAATATCATTTACTTCGGCCAGCGCCTAAACAATCCGATGAAAAACTATCCGGCACTTCTGAATCACCTTCAGCAACCCGTGAGGAGGAAGTATCGAGCACTGATGCACTCCCAGAACTAAGAGAAGATGAATATGAAGGGCCGTACAAGAAGATCTTGCAGAGTTTGATGGCTTCAACACTTCCACTAGAAACCATGGGCCTTTATCCAGGCATACTGTCTAACCCAAATCCAATCTTTTTGAACGATACTTTTGATAACTTGTATCGAGGAAAGAGATCCAATTGGAGAAAGTTGTTGAAAAGGGCTTTAGTGCAGTAAATATTTCAAAAATTTCAGCGCTCGCTTTCAACCTTCACTTGAGAGGAATTCATAAGTGATAAAGGAAAAAGAAAGTTATTCGGCATACAATGGAAAAATTTTATTGAGCGAGAGGTAGAAGACGAAAAGGAGAAAAAAGATTCCCACGTTCCTATTACGCTAGTATAATTTGTATTTTATTTCTAAAATTGCTAAGCCACATTAAAATTTCAGTATTGTTTTTCAATCTTAGACATACTCATAAGTTTAAGACGTCTTTAGCCGCTTGCGTTAAATAAATAAAAAATATTTTCTATAAATTAATTCACTATTATCTTTTGAATACATATAGTAATTATTAATTATCACGTTTACACCGACTTTAATGTGAGAAGGATGGAGTGGGTCGCTTTATGTAGTTAAACTATTAATTATCAGTTATCACGTTGCTAGGGTAATATGCGAACAGGTTCGTTTGTATCATAATTATAATTAAGACTAAAATTAGTAATTAATACAGGCTAAAAGTTTAGAATGAGAAAGACTATGCTCATGCTCGTACGAAACTTTTAAAAATATATTACGTATCGACAGATCGCAGATCGACAAGAAAGTTTAGGAATTTAATGTTATTTCGTATATTTTAAGTAAATACTATATTTAAATATTTAAATTGTAGCTTTGTGAAATTTTGTATACTCCTTTTTCTGAGATAGAATTTTTTGTAGGGAATTGTCATACCCTTCTTGGGGTAATGTAATGCAGGGAAGTGGTCATGTGAGGTAATCAATTTATAGGATAAAAGTTTAGTTTAAGTATTTAATATTAAAATAAGTTTTTCAATTTGGTTGTTTGAAATTAAGAGTTAGAAATAAATACCTGTTTTATTACTACGTATAGTTTTAGAGAATTTTTAAGAAGGTTCAACTCTTCATGAGTAATAATCCTTTGGTATTGTGGAAGTCGTTTAACAAAATAGTAAATTTGATGACGTGTGGCCACATTCAATTAAATAACTTTATTTAATATAATTGTGTGCACTGACAATAAATTAAAACTAATTTAGTTTGCATTCAACAAAATAATCATAAATTAAATCCTACTTAAGCTCTAACTTTAAAGCTACTTTCTCAATTTAACATCAAAATAAATCGGATCATGATGAATGAAAACCCAGGGAACATCCGCATGAAACTTTAATTCCGTATCCTTCCTCAAACTAAACTCAAACTTCCGAAATAGATATGCACAAACTATTCGAAACACCTCCATAGCTAACGGCTTCCCGGTACAGTGCCTAGGTCCATGGCCGAACGGAGTCCACGCGTAAGGATGAAGCTTTTCCTTCTCATCCCCCAAAAATCTTTCAGGGTTGAATTCTTCGGGGTTTACAAAATACTCGGGATTCCTATTCGCAGCCCACAATGGCACCATGATAGCAGTTCCTTTGGGTATTTTGAAGTTATACTTTTCACAAAAGTACTCCTTCGTGCAGACCCTTTCAGCGTCGTAAAAAGTGTACAGCCTGAGGGCTTCATTGATACAAGCATGTAAGTACTCCGCATGTAGAAGTTTCTCCCTTGGGAGGAGCCCATCCTCTTCAGATTCTTCCCACAGTGAATCAATTTCATCCAGTAGTTTTTCCTTAATACATTTCTCTTCCGGGGATGTTAGAATGTGGTAAATCATTGCAGAAATTACTAGAGCGGTCTCATCCTGACCGGAGAAGAAAAAGTTGAATGCTTGGAAAAGTATAGTTTCCTTCGTCATTTTGGCCCTTTTATACTCTTCGGTATCCAATTTTTTTATTTGTTCTTTGCATATGTCAATTACATCGGGTGGGGAGTGAGCTGTTTCTCTAGACGCTATAAGGTTTTCCATGATTTGGTGAAACTCATGCGATGGTCGTGGGCTGAGCAATGTTGGAGGAAGGAAATTAAATAAAAATGGGAATGAACCTGGAAGTATCAGGAGGCGTAAGGAGGCATATTAGCACTGAGTACCTGAATATCATTTCATTGATAAAATAATAAATATTTGCTTCATTAAGTCCCTTACGTGCAAGTGCTTTCCAATTGGAATACCCAAGTCCTTCAGGATGGGCCAATTCTTTCAGGAGACTAGGGAAACGGCCCGTATTATCCTTGATTGAAAATAATGCCCTTAGGGTCAAATCAGTCAAAGCATCAAATAGGAGACTAAAAATCAAAATATAGTTTTACACCAAGTTTCCAATTCATTGGAATAACCTTTTCCATTTGGTTTAATTGCTCACTCGTCTACTGCACATTTCTCCAGAATTTTGTTTGGACTCTCATTGATTTTCTCCTGCATTGTCAGTACAAATTCGTTGAGGGACTCCTTCATGGGAAAATTCATAAGGCGAAGTTTAGCACTGCTAAAAGCAGGACTAGTGAAGCTCCTCACAATTTTCCATTTATCCCCAGGGAGATAATCTGGCATTTCGTTGAGTAGTCTATCCCCAAAATCTATCGGAGCTTTTGCATCGAAGTATGCGCAGTCCTTAACCATTATCAGTCGGAGGATATCTGGGTCACAAATGTAAATCTGGGGTTCTCTCCCTTCGTATACCTAATTTTTATGGAAATAATATTCGCGTCAATTTGCATGGTTACGAACTTAGAACTAAAATGCTTCAAAATAATTGTCACCCGAGCATCACTACTTACTCCAAAGACTGGTCCATATTGCTTCATCCACTCCACATCCCTATATCCTATAGGCTTGAATCTGGTTTCGAAGGTGCTTCCCAAGAGGAAGTGTGGTTTGACCACTGGTATCCCCAACCTCTCCAGTTCTCCATAGTGCCACCGTGCGTACAAAATCAGGAGCGAAATGATACACAAGATAAGGCTAATTGTAATCAATACTGGAGCAGATGACAATACTGATAAGGCACAACAAGGGGAAAAGGAAAATGCCATTGCTTAAATTGAACTTTAAAGATAAAATGTCAAAACACTGATTGTGTTTATGAAAAAATCAATGCTGCCTCTTTTTAAATACCATTTTTTATTAAGCTTTTAACATTCTGTACAAAAATTATTTGTTATTAGCCAAAAATTATGAATATAATGGACCCGTAAAGCGTTTACAAGAAGAGTGTCAGTGCCAGTCTGATGACATCCCACGCACTTGTCTACGTCAAGGTAAACATTAACTTTACAGAGACTCGATATGCAGTTTGATGTTACTGAATCATCCAAAAAGAGTAAAGTCCAAATATTGATTAGCAAATAAGCATACAGGATTGGTCACTTGCTCTCCTTACACCAAAATATATTTTTTAGTTAGTGGTCAAAGCATAAATCCGAAGACTCGAAGCGTTGCTGCAAATCCATAGCCCATTTGGCTTGGATATGCTCTACACAACAACACAACCACAACTCCAAAACTGAATAGAGAATCTGATTAGGCAAAGTTAATGTTGCTATGTTGAAAGAAGGAAAGCCCATGCCCAGTTTGGAGTTTGGATAGATATGAAGCTGCTTGCACAAAATATTAACATGTAAAGTGAAGGACGCTTTTAGATCAAGGTCAACTTCTTGGAACGCAATGTGTTACTTGGTTAGCTGCTACGAGCAGAGTCTTGCTGGACGCTTTAAAAGAGGACATGTTATTCATGTTATGTAGTATCCAAATGGATTTGCCTTTGGGCTTGAATGACAAATCACTTATTGTATGGGCTTAAACTCATGTTAGGAGCGTTAAAAGGCTTAAGATTTTTATTCTTCATATTTAGAAGTAGGACTCCTCATCTCAACGTCTAGAAAAATGGGCTCATGCGCTCCGAAAATTGGCCCTGCTGGAATAAACTGAATCTTTGAATCTGCCCTCTTCACAAACCGAAATTCTTTTATTAAGGAAGCTCCCAGCAGTAACATAATCTCCATGGAAATTCTCTTTCCAGCACAAGACCTCGGGCCGAATCCAAATGGGGTGAATGCATATGGATGAAGTTTTTCTTTATTTCCTGGGAGAAATCTTTCTGGCTTGAATTGTTCACAGTCTTCGAAGTAATCGGGGTTTCTGTTAGCTGCCCAAATGGAAATCATTACGGCATCTCCCTTCTTGATCACTATGCCCCGGTCGGTATCTGTCCAGTCCTTTGTGCAGACTCTTTCAGTTCTAAAGAAGAAAGGGAAGAGGCGCAAGGCTTCCATGATACACGCGTTTAGATACGTCAATTCAGAGAGGACATCGTGGTCAAATACTCCATTCGCTTTTAGGTAAGCCCGATCAACTTCATCCTGAACGCGTTTTTCTATTTGCGGATTTTCAGCGATGTAGTAGAGCATTACAGCCAAAATGAGACTGATTTGATCTTCGCCACCGGTGAAAAACATTAAACCTAAACTGGAAAGGGTCATGTCTGTAACATTGTGCTTTTTGAACTCTTCACTGTCCAAGTTATCAAACCATTCGACAATATTGTCCAGAAAGTCTTTCGGAGAAGTTTTTTCACCGGAAATAGCTTCTTGAGAGAGGTTCTGCTTTCGTCGGGCGTCTACAAGTTGGTGGAGAATAGCGCAGAATTCTGGGATTGGCTCTCTGTTGATCATAGTATTTGGAAGAAACTTTTGGAGGAACGGAAATGCATCTGAAATATTCAAAAGATTTACCAATATTTCCTGATTTGCAATCCTTCAGAGTATCATGTTTAGCTGGATTGAGACTTGGAGTTGATTTAACTTACAGACGTAGGAGGCTAGCCATGGTGCCTCTACTGCTGGAGGTGATAGCAATTGCTTAACCAGCTGAACAAAACGATTGCTCATGTCCGACTTTCCAACGGTTATGGAATACTGCGACCTTGCAAACATTTCTGTCAGCATCCCAAAGATTCCCCTGTGGAATTGAATATATGAATTGGTGCTTGAGCTAAAATCTACCTACTCTACGCAAGGGAGGGCAATATACTACAAATGTTTACTCATCGGCGGAAAATTTTTCCAATTTATTGGTTCCTCCGGCTACTCCACTTTCTCTCATTTGCCGCTTGATCTCTACCACAAAGTCAGCAATAGCCTCTCTCATCGGAGGAATGGCGTTCTTTATACGAACCGAATTCCCCAACACTGGCACGATGAGATTTCTCACGAATTTCCATTTCTCCAACGGCAAAAATTCAACCATTTCGTTAAAAAGAGGATCTCCAAAATCTAGTTCTCTCTTTGCGTCAAAATAATCAGCATCTTTAGTTGTAATCAAGCGAATCAACTCGGGATCACAAATTACAATTTGAGGCTCTCGTCCATTGTAAATCTGCAGAAATTAAATTATCTCAGGAAAATCAGACGATTTTTTTATAGAAATGACCATCTTTTCACTTTACCCCAAAGAATGGTCCATATTCTTTCATATGGTCAATGTCACAAAATCCCCCAGGTTTTTGATAAGGTAGCATCGCCGAACCCAACAGGAAGTGATGAGGCTTCACAGTAGGAATTCCTTGTCTCTCCAACTTTCCGAAATTCCATCTCGCATAAGTAATCAATCCGAAAATCACGAACGCGATGAGAGTCAACACGTAGAGCAGTATAATCAGCCACATTTTCACGATTTGTTAAAAACCCAGTCCCATCAAAAACAAATTATGTACAACTCTCCACTGGCTTTAAGTGATATGAACTGTTCAACATCCCGAGTAACACTCCCAAACACTGGAGATCTCATCATCATCCAAAAGCTTATTCTCCTTGAATTCGACTGGCTACACTGAGCGATTACTATTGAAGTGCTGACCCATTTAACATTCAACTCGAAGACTCGACATGAGCTTGCATATTGCATACCATTTCCAGACGAACCTTTTCTGCGTAAAAAATTGAGCGTAGTAAAACGGTCGGTGATGATGATGATATGATGGGAAGTTGCGATATTATATCATGTACATTGTTATTTCCCCTACAGGATGCAGAATCAACTTTTTACATCTAGAAAGCAGCAGAAATATTTGTGTGCATAAAGCACCCCCACACACTTCAATAAAAAAAGTGAGCAAAAAATAGCATATTGCTTAACCATGCATCTCCCTGACTCCATGTCCATTCTGCTTATTCTAGAAACCAAAAAGCAACAGATTCTAATAATTTATGTAGTTTTATAGGTATACCTTACAGACTACGAACTCGGACCGTGACTCATCTAGGATTTCGACATGAAAGCGAACACATTCACAAAGACCAAAATNTCATCTAGGATTTCGACATGAAAGCGAACACATTCACAAAGACCAAAATACCAGTGCTTTTATGACGGACCGTAGAGGATGGGGGAAACGAGGAAATGATTTTTTGCGAAACTGCCTTTGTTCCGTATTTTGTGCTGATATGGTAGAAGTACATGTGTATGACTTTTTTCTACTTTCCGTTAAATTTATGTAAAAACCATCTGTCCATTTTTATTTTGTGAGGGTAAATGGGATATGATGCAACTCTTTGAGCTTTACTACTTTACTTGCCGTGTTGTAATTGAAATAGGAAATTTGACATGGACTTTTAATGTGAATTTATTAAGAAACTAGAAATTTACTTAAAGTAATCGTTTGAAAATAGATACATACATACATCAAAGAGTACCTGAAATTTAGAAATTGTCGGGAAGAAAAAGTCATGAGGTTTTGTTTCTTCGAAAAATATGCTGAAGTTTGTGAAGCATTTCGCGAAGTAATTGAAATAGGAAATTTGACATGGACTTTTAATGTGAATTTATTAAGAAATTAGAAATTTACTTAAAGTAATCGTTTAAAAATACACACATATCAAAGTAGTACCTGAAATTTAGAAATTGTCGGGAAGAAAAAGTAATGAGGTTTTGTCTCTTCGAAAAATATGCTGAAGTTTGTGAAGCATTTCGCGAACTTCTTCTGAATTCTCTGTAAAATTTATTGCGGGATAGGAACTTCTCTGCAGATGTTTTTGTAACGAGGAAAGAACTTCTTCTGAATTCTCTGTAAAATTTATTGCGGGATAGGAACTTCTCCGCAGATGTTTTTGTAACGAGGAAGTAATATTGATTTCAGCTACACCATCCATACTCTTCGAGGTCTTCAAATTTTGTACATCATCTTCATCTTCTAGAGGAGGCATTTGAATCAATGGATCTCTGTCAGATATTCTGTTTGGGCAATTAAAATGAGGCGATTGTTTTCAGTATTCTCTATATGGTATTAAAAATAAAATAATTTTTAATTGTAAAATTACATATAATCTGGTTTGGCAACAGCCTCTTCACAAAATATCCTGTGGATCATCGAAACGACAAATTGTTGCTGCTCAGAATCAATGGGAAGCATGATTACTGTACTGTAGCTCCAGCATCAGCTTCAGCGCCCACCACTGGCTTCGTTCTTGACTCGGACTCAGGGTGAACACCTTCAAGAGGGCTGTGGCTATTTCAAAATCTGAGTCGTTAAAGTTTCCATAGTTTATATGAGCTAACCCTTTGCGTTGTTTTTTGAAATCATGCCAACCAACTAGAGTGCAATGAAGATATGATAATCCAAACAAGAGTCGCTTGAATCTATCGATAGAAGTATCATATGTGTCCGTTTTTATCCCAGAAGACATTTTTAGAAATAGCCTGGACATACTCAAGTCTAAAGTTGGTATAGGTTCTAGTGCAATTTTGATCGAGTTTCTGAAAATTCCTTTAGGGAAATTACTATTATTAAGTTTGCAACTGAGCCATAGACAAAATCCCTCATGGACTGTTACATTCCTCCTATTTTTTGAAATTTTCTCCAATTCTAGAATCCAATCAGGGTACAACTCACAGTTTGGGAAATACACCCAGAGTCCTTTCGTCATTGCTTCTTTCACCAAATTTCGAGCAACGAGCAGATTTTCTTCTGAAACCTGGAAAGTGTAAACTTTCTGTGGAGGCTTGAGTAATTTGCTCAATGCCAGAATACTCACATTTGGGTCGTAAGAAATGTTGACATTTTCTTTTTGAAGAAACAAAATTGTGTGGAAGGTTCCATCGTTTCCATTTTTACAATTTAAAGACTTTGACTCTTCATAGATCTCCTTAAGATCGATTAACTGGGGCGAAAAGAGACAGTGTGCCACTTCTTTGCCTAGTATTTCAACAGTGAAGATTTCGATTTGTACGAAGAGTCTATCTGGCCTTAGAATGGAAATGATGATAAGCTTCTCAAAAACGTTCAGTTTTGAGTCCCATGTCCCTATTATTCGGTAAGTATAAAATTAAGTCCCGGCAACAATATATCAAAAGTTTAATAAATACACTTACCTGGAAATTTGGTTTCCGGTTCTGTGTACTTCATCCAGACCGTCCATGCCTCCGAATCAATATCTAAAACTGACTCCAGCAGACCAAAAAACGAACCTATTTTGCTTAAACCTTCAAGCTGTTCATGTTGATTTAATGTCAACTCAAGCGGATGGGTAATTTTAAACAGTTGATCTTCACTCCCTAGGTTTCCAACGGCTGAGAGTACATTTATTTTCTCCAAAAATGTGTCATGACCAGTTTGCACAGTTGCTACCTTCTTTAAACATAGTAACAGGGCAAAGTGATATCGTTGCTGGCGGAACATCATTTTTCGCAAATGTCTATAATGAAATTATATAAAAGATTTTAAAACTTTAAACTTATTGTTAGATTTAAATGGAATAAAAGCTCAAAGCTTACCTTAGCACATTCAAGTATCCAACTTTCCCAAGAAACATGATAACATCTGGAAGACCCCTTTTTGGAGAGGAAGATGGGGAGTCGGTAGACTTCAACTGAAAATATTCCTGGGCTGACGCTTCAATCAGTTTAGAAAAATATTGCAGAGATATCTCTAACGAAACTTCTACTTGAGACAACTCCTTGAGGACATTGAACATATCAGCGAATCTTCCGGTGACCACATGGAACTGCTGAAAGTTGAACAGTTGTTATATTGAAGAAAGCTAAAGTCTGAAAAAATATTTTCGAAAATAGTTCCTGATACAATACCTCTATTTTTCGTTCTAGGTCGTTAATTTCATCATAGACTAGTTTCAATTTTTCTTGCGCTTCCCAAATTTCTCCCTTCCAGTTGGACAATGTCTGCGGAAATTCTCCGCTGTCCAGAATTGACTCACCACATGAGATAATTAAGCTATAAGGATAATTTATACTGATATTTGTATCCAACTTTATTTTAATTTTAGGGAAATGCGCTCGAAAGAAATATCTCCGTACCTTGGAATTCTTTCCTTCAAATCAATTACTTGTTTCGCATACAACAAAGCAGTTTTTAATAGGGACTCCCTCTTACTTACTCCCTCAGATTCGATACATTTCGATATAACTTTTGTTAAATGATCAATCAAACCTGAAGGAGAAACATGCATGCATTTATTTTATAAGTCGACTAACTAATTTTAAAAAATACATACGAATAACCTTCGTCACTGAGGGTGAAATTGATGAGTGCAAAGTTCGAGACAACTGCCGAATTTAGCTTTGGGCTTGATTCAGTAGACTGGAAAGCCAGCTTATGAAACTGAGGAAATGATAACTCATCAGACAGCTGCAATGCATTTGACAATTGAAATTCTTCAAATTCTAAAATTTTCATTTCATTTCCATTTTCCTGAAACGAATGAAAATTTTAAATAGCATAATTCATCTAAGTTTAAAGAACGAATAAAGAACAATCAATCAATCAATTTATGTAAATCTCACATTGTCTTCAAGCTGCGTAAGAACTCTCTCCGCCACATCGTTTGGATCAATGAATATCGAGTTTCTCCGACCAACATAAAATATTAGATAATTTTCGATAAAATGTTCATAGTTTCTTGGAAAACCATTACGAGAAATTTCCAAGTTTACTAATGGGTGGTTTAAGAAGCTATCCAACTTCCAATCGGAACTAATCGTTAGTTCTTCCTGAGACTCAAGGAATATCATCCAACGTTTTTTAATCAAGCTTCTGTAGGTTTCATTAAATGGCCCTAAATACATTAGGTAAGCAGCGGCCATTAATGAATCTCCGTTGAGATTCTCTAATTTCGTCTCCAGTTGCCCCAACTCTTGCTCCCACATTGACAATTCGTCCTTCATCAACTCTTGCACCTTCTCTGCCCTTTGAAGAATTTCTGTAGTTCTACGGTGATCTTCTTCGCGATCCAACTTTAACTCAAGCTTGGCCTCGTAGATGCCTTTCAATTCCTTCAAATTTTCCTGGAGAAGCTGTAGTTTCTGGATGCTTAGCTCCAACTCAACTCTCTCTTCTCGTATGGAGCTTTCCATTTCCTCTAGTTTCTCCCTCTTTGGTACTATTTCAGTTAAATATATTCTCCCGTACTTTTCTATCCCGAGGATCCAGGCGCATAAAATTCTAGCCCCGTTTGAATACTTCGCTACGGCTTCTGGAGTAAACTCTTTATTCTGAACGAACTTTTTGAGATTATGCAGCTTCTCCATGGTCACTCTGGCTTTGTCATACTGAACAATCTGTTCAAGCCAATTATAACTTGAAATCCCGCTTTCAATCAATCAAAAAAATTGGATATTGTTCAAAAAATCAAATCAAAAAATGTTTGTCTTACATTTCGGATAAAGTCTGGATTCCCAAGTTGGATTTTTGCCTCCGGCCAATTCTGATCTCTGTCTAACATAATCATCACCGCATCCAGAACTCTGGAAACCAATGGCGGAGGACTGTAGTAGGATCTTATATGAGTCAAGTCTTCCACCGCCAGATCCTCTAGAATCTAATGGATTATGAAAAGCCATGAATAACTTTGCATTTTCCGTACTAATTTCCGATAGAATAATTTCATTTACTTCCGTAGACGCTTCAAATTCTTGCAAAGCTTCTGACCATTCCTCCCTAAGATTATCAGCAAACTCTTCAAATTTCTTTTCCTCCACTTTAAGCTCCTCTCCTTTTTTATTTACTAACTCTTCCTGTAAATTTGTATCCATTGTTTGCGCCCCAATCACAGTCTGAAGTTCTTGGCACTCTTTACGCGAAGCCAATGCTTTCCATTCAGCCTTCAAAGCCCTTTCTCTCAGATTTCCAATTCTCGCTTGCATTTCCCTTGTGTATTCCGTCGCACTCTTTAAGGTTTTCATCCTATCCTTTAATTTGCATCCTACTTCCGTTTGGAGCCTTGCATAGTTAAATAAAAAACTTAGCATTCGCCAATTGTATTCATGTGCCTTAAGGATAACTTTAGCAAATTGTACTCACGAGGCAAATAGCTCCACAAAATCCATGAGATGTGTTGGGGTAACGCAAGAAAAACTTATGGTACCATCTAATCTAGCCTCTTCTGCTATTTTAAACGCGGCGAGATGAAACACATAAAATACTTCTGGCCACGAAGGTTGTTTCAGATTCTGCAAAAAAAAATTAGACAAACGCATTAGACAAACTTGTCAATAACCATCGTTTAAGATTGGCTACTCCTACGAATTGTATCAATACGAAATCACACAATCTATACTCTAAGCAACATACCTGAACTGTGCAACATGTCCGAGCGACTTCAAGATATGACGAATCCATCTTCCATACGTCAAACCATGTCGTCGTCATTACCTTCAGAATCCCCGGATAATTAACGACGATCTTTCTAAAAGTTCAAAAAGAACTCTTAATTCTTAAAGAATTTTTAATTAAACATTTTTCACCGAATTTTTTTTTCATTAAATGAGAAGTACTTCATTCTGCGTATCAAATTACCTAAACGATGGGCTTGTAGCATTCAAGCACAAAACCACGTGCAAATTCCTTCTCACTTCCTCCCTAAAGTAATCTAAAATGGAGGAATTGCAGTCATCCAGTAAGTTTACTTCCTCTTTCTTTGGAATTTTAAACGTAGCCATTTCTAAAAGTTTTTGCTTTATCTCGGCAAACTCCTCTGCATTATAAAGGTCTGGTATTTCCACCGTACTTGTGACTATACTGAGGAGGTCAAGGGTTGAGTCATTAATCTACTCAAGTAGTTTAATTGAAACGAACATGAAATAAGAAAACCTTTTTGTGCGAAAACCATAAGTTTTAAAATCATTTCTCATGATTACCTGTTCATCTTTCAGGATCAAACAGCATCCTCGCCTTTCCACTCCGCAAATCTGATAGACTTCCTTCATGATTTTAAATAGGACTAGATGGTTACTTTCAGGGCTCATTCCATGGTTTAATTTTGACTTTGATTGAAGTACCTCCCCCAAAAGGAATGTTTGGTAATTGTACAAGCGACACACAAGCATTGTCAACGTTTGACGCCCAACACCGTCTAATTATTAAAAGTGTGGTTTGACCCTCATCAGGTACGTGCAATGTTTAGTTTTAGTTTGCCAATTATAATTAACTAATCTGACCAGTTCCAAAATTGATTAAATGCCCCGCTTCTTGCGAAATCACTCTCGAGATTTTCGCGATTTGTTTAACAGCTTCAAGGAAGATAATTATTCTCCTCCCAATTACTCCTTCGATATTGCCACCCACACTTTCAAGCAAGCTTCTCAGCACCATTTCATCCGTGATTTCTTCGTAAGTCTTATTTTTGCTCATGAAGTCGGAATACACCAAGAATCCAGTTGGAGGTGATAGATTTCTGGGTTGGAGCTCAAAATACTTAAGGAGTTGTTCTGATAAAATATCCATGCATTTTTGTCGAGAGCTGCAAGTTCCAAATTCTAATTATGACTAATCACAATTTCCTCCAGAAGTTTTCTTTATTATTTTGGAGCTTATAAATTGATTTATCAAAAGTCACCTCTCATCCATCAACCGATCGTGGTACACTCTAGTGCATTCATGGAACCAGAACCTTGTCAGGGAAAGTTTAGTATCTTGAGCCCTCTTGTCTACTCTTAGAAGCCCATCGTACACACGAGCAATGTCCAGAATGTCAAAGCGATGCAAAGGCATTTCGGGAGTTGGCATGATGCTGTTGCAAATGATCTTATGAAGCTCCAACGTCGCTACGGTGATGTCGTCCACTATGGGTAATATGTATTTTATAGGTCTCGAGGAAGTGGCGTTCTAATGCAGTTTAACCTTAAATTGATAAATATCTACCTAGTGATCTCACTTGAGGAGGAAACCCTTCCAATTTTTTGTTCAAGATTGCCGTAAAAATTTTTCTTAGTTTGAATTCATCCGGTTTCGGTAAGTTTACCAAGAAAAATTTGCTCAAGAGCCTAGGAGGAATTATACCATGATATCCGGTAGTCATGGTCATTGCAGCTATTATTGAAAGGTTCTAAATATGTAAAATGTGCAGAATATTAAACTGTTTCTAAATGTCAGTTATTTAATTAAGCTTCAGTATCTTACTGAAATGGCGAGACAGTTTCCTGTGCTTCGATTGAACCACATTCTATGCTCAACTAAATGCCTCATAAATTCGCAGTATGCATCTGAGGTCATCTCTGATTCAGTTTGCCCCCTCAATGGGAACTCATTAAGATCATCGATAAAGACTGTCAACGTCTTTCCTCGGTTGGGCGACAATAGTACGGAGGAGACAGGTTCTAGTCGACTCTCGATTAGGCTTTGAATAGAGCAAGGTTTCATCTAATGAATTGAGCGAGATAATAAAAGAGAATATGAAAGTATTTAAGTAAATTTTCTTCTGTGATTTGTTTAGCTAACATAAAGGAACCATACCAATCGAGTCCTCTTTGCATGAAGAAATATGTTATCTTTCGATGATAAACCTTTTTGAAATACTTTCACTGTGCTAGTCTTTCCTGAAAATTGTATGAGCAACATTCAATCATTCAAATCAGGAGAGCGAAGGTCAAAGTATTGTACACTTTAAAAAAATAATATACCTGCGTTAGATTCACCTATCATCAATAAAGATGAAAAGTTACGTAATTCCTTAAGGAAATAGTAGCATCTGGCTGTTTCCGTCGTGTGAAAGAAGGAACTACCAAAAGTAAAA